>CAJHQQ010003376.1:0-45127 GCA_905132885.1 Moricandia moricandioides
CTAGGCCATTGATGATGGCAAAGCGTAATGGGCCTTTCAAGAACTTATTGGCATGGTCCAAGCCAATGGAGTTCCTAAGGACTATCTCTTTTGTAATCTCTTTAAATACTCACTTGCTGGAGAAGCTTCATATTGTCTTAAGTAGCTACCACCAGGATCTCTGACATCTTGGACTTACATCAAGAACGTTTTCTTGCGTAACTTCTTTGATGACGCGAAAGCAGAAGATCCGAGGAGCAAGATTGCTACTTTTTCACAAGAATCTTCAGAGTTTTTTAGAAACTTCTGGATCAGATTCAAGTTATACCAAAGATATTGTCCACATCACGGGTTCAACGAAGTGCAACTTCTTAGCACTTTCTTAAGTGGTATTGAATTACAATATCAGATGGCTTTGGACACAACTAGTGAGGAAAATTTCAGCACTAAGAGTCCTGAAGAAGCTACAAGATTGATTGAGAATGTCGCATCCAACATTAGTACCAAGAACACATATTTTGAGAGGAGGAAATCTAATCCAGTTGTGAGCAAGGAGCAGATCGAAGAAATCATGGCAAAACTGGATATCGTTCAGAAATTTCTCAAGAAGCATGTTACTTTTGCAGAAGTAGAAGCAATAAAGTCTGAAGATGATGAGATTGAAGAAGGGGATGTGAACTACATTGGTGGGAATGGTTTCTAGAGACAAGGGAATCCAAGTTTCAACAAGAACTCCTATGGGAATGGTCAAAAGAGTAACTTTAATCACGGTTCACAGCGAAATCCCTTCAAAAACAACAAGACTTATGGATCTTCCTACTACCAGAATCCTCCTCCAGATGCTCAAGAAAGCAAGATCAAAGCAATGGTTGACAAAGTTTTAGAGGGAAAACATAACATGATTGTGGATTTCAATGGAAAAATAGATGGTATGTACCTCATCCTCAATATCAAGTTTGAAAACCTCAACACCCATTTGAAGAAGTTGGAGAATCAAGTGATGCAGACAAGTGAAGCCATTAGGAGGCATGAGATCTTGATTAAGGAGAAATGGAGGCTTGATAGAAGCACCACATGCACGAGCTTTTTATGGGAGAATTCTAAACATACCTAAGGAGGATGTAGCAGATGTCCTCGTAATGGCTAATGGATCAGGCAATTTCTTTGGAAAAAAGCAGCAGTCATCGATCTACGCACAGGTACAAGCATCGATCGACAATGAGGAGAAGAAGAACGAGCCCATCCATAATGATCTATACACTTCCAAACACCCTAGACCGATCGACGACATTCAGCATGCATCGATCGATACCACCTTTCCATGGGTACACCAGTTTTGTACTTTTAATACCTATGGTTTAGGAAGTACATGATCGTTCGACAGGATAAACCCATTATTGATCGACGGTCGTATAGAGCATGGAAAGAGAGATTATGATGCTGATGGCAGAAGAATTATCATTGGGAAAAGAAAGATGAGTATATAATCTACAGAGATGAGAATGGTAATGCACGAGCTATGGATGGTAGAGTCGTGAATGTGCAAGAAGCAGACATCAGAGCAGTTCTAGAGAGAGCTACTATGTTTGAGTAGAGCTACATATGTTTACAGAAACATGCAGCAAAGATCGCAATGTCTATGCAGAAACATAAGACATACATAAGAGCAAAGATTAATGAGATTGTGCAGGAGATCTACAAAGTTCAAGAGATGTCACTGGATGATTTCTACAAGAGGCTTGATGATGTCTACTATCCTATAGACAAGTGTCTCAACGGTTTAACTTCACACATGGATGAGATGAAGCAAGATTTGGGTATTGTTCAAAGGCATTATGTGACTGGAGCAGATAGAGTGACATCAATCAACGGCAACATCAGGCCATCGAACGATACTGAATTCGACAGACAGCAATCCACATCAGAAAACAATTAGAAGACATGTTAGATGAGATTGTTTTTTCTCAAAGCCTGATGAAGGAATATATCTCTCAGCAATTGGAGGATATATATCAGAGACTAAAACTACCAAACTAAGAATCCTACAGCGCAGTATTGAGAATCTACAAAGGAAAATGCATTCAGTGGAGGTTGCCAAGGAGATCATAAAGAATGAGAAAGTCAGAGGAGATGAGGCAATGAGAAGCTTCGTTTGTACATGGTTTTCAGAAGAGAAATAAAGATGTAGACACTTGTTTTCCAAGTGTTGCTCCACCTCCATTCTAGTCAGAAAGTTCAAACGTCGAGCTTAAGACTATAACCAAGCTCTGAGTGGGAGGCAACCCACTGTTTAGTAAGTTTTTATTTAGTTTTTATTTATACAACTATTTATTTCAAGTTTTACTTTGTTTTTACAGACTCTTTAAGTCAACCATCGATCGACACCATAGAGGCACAATCAGTCGACAATGGATTGCGACCATCGATCAACCATACATGCCTACCATCGATCGACACCCTCTTACAGAGAGAGGTATTGAGTTTTATACTTAAACTGTTTACTTATGATTTTGATTTTTCCTAAACCAATCTGGGACGGATTACACTGGGACAGTGTAATTCAAGCCTAGGGGAGGTTCGTTAATGCTATTTATTTGTTTTTGAGTTTTATTTCTATAATTATTTAAGTTTTTCAAAAACGTTTTTATTGAGTCAAGAAGGAGATTATGATCAAGATTTATTATTTACTAACCATGCTATAAGCACCATTCTTACAAGGTTGTTTGCAGAGATTACTAGAGATACCAAAGTGGATCATCCTGCCACTATAACACACTTGCTTAGAAAGTTTGAAGGAACCGAAGCTGATTTCCAACACTATTCCTGACATTAATTGCTTGCTTTGGGGTTTGGTATACACTTGATCGGATTCCTTCTGCAAGTCTGGAAGGTAAAAGTCAGTGTGCTTCTAATTCTCTCTCTCTCCCCTTCAGATTAAAAAAATGAGTCGAATAGGATTTGGTGGCTACAACAACTAAATCTTGATTCATATGATTCTCGAAAGAGATAAAAGTCAAAAAGAAGTGAATAAGATCTGGTAGCAAAAAGCATTAGGGCTTGATTCATGGAAGTCTGTCCAAATATCTCAGTCAATTTAAAAAATAACATGATACCCTCAAAAGAAGGGATACATTGACTGAGAGAAGTGAGAAGAGAGAGAGAGAGAGAGGAAATGGATCATAGAAGATTACATGTGTGCTCAGATACTTGCAGGGATAAGAGTGATGTAGCTTTTATTATGCACTCTCAAATTAACCCTATAAGCTACTTTTTACTCTCTCAAATAAGAGATTCAATTGTAGTACTTAGGGATCAAATCCACAGGGAGCGTGGGCACACAATAAACTATAGATGTTTAGATTAAGCTAGGCAAACAATTTATTAAAGAAGTAAATAGTAGACAAGTAAGCAGGTGATTGGTTTGATAACAATAAGATGAAATAGCTAGGTCTAGGGATTTATCAATCAATAGATTCGAAACACAAATCAAGGATGCTAAGGGTTTTATAGATCAAATACTAGAACTCGAAGTCAATAAGCAAGTAATCCAGCTCTCGCATGCAGTTACTAATCAGATGCGTAAGTTATATGTTCCAGCTCTCGCATGCAAGCAAGGATCGAGCGTCGATCGATACCAATGCTTGCGTATCGATCGATACTACCTCAGACAAGCATTAACACACATATAGATAATGTTAAACTAGATCATAAACTAACTCTGGTATGCGCCTAGATATCTAATCCGTACACATGGCCCGGGTTCCGTTAATTAATTTCACTCTCGTGCCTCTCAATTATCCTATGATTTGAAGTTCAAGCAATCAGTCACACTCTCGTGTTATTCCACTACTCTAGATCCTAGTATTACAAGCCACCCTGGTGTAGATATCTATATATAACCTAGCAGTCCTATGACTATCAGTTTGACATTAAGAAAATGAAATACCTAAACCTAACAAGATGATTACTCAGACATGGAAGCAATAACCAAATCATAGTATGAATAAGTAATAGATAGATAAAACAATATGAAACCAAAAAATTTCCAATCAATCTCTTGAAGGAGAATTGATCTTCTCTCTCAAAAACTTAAGATAGTGAATAAAATAAAACTTAGCCGTCAACAATGGCTTAGAAAACTATATAAATTAGGTCTAAACTCGTGCATGGGTATTATGGTAACTTGCCATGACATCTGGGCTTAAGTCGGGCATAAAAAAAGTCGGTTCTGTCTTCTGGGATCACCATCGATTGATGGTAAGGTTGTGCCGTCGATCGACAATCATTCATCTTCTCGACAGCTTCCTCTCGCGAGGCAGACAAATCACTATTCAGTAAATTAGGAATAACTTTATATCTAACCGTCAGATGGACCTAAAACTGGTGCAATTGGAAAGCTAACTCAAATCGATATCTTATGTGAAAATATCAGCCCAATTGCACCGTGGGAAGATCTCCATCCATAGCTAAAGATCTGACGCATCTGCGTAGTTCTGCATCTCTAAAAGCTCCAGAATCACCAAAGTTCTCCAGAACATATCTGAGCCTGAAAATACTCTAAAACAAACTCCAAACACATATAATAGACTCTAAATAGGGCTGATATAATGGTACAATAATGGTAAATATCAGGTCCTATCAGAGTCCATATGTTGTTTGATTGATACTCTGAGGATAAAGCCAACACTTTTATTTTATGCAAAGAAATGAAATCAGTAGAGGGGTGAGTCAGACTAGTATTTGCTAAGTTGTTGGTAAAATGGATTTGGTTGCTATAATAGGATAGGGTATGTAATCTTTCTTTGTAATTGACTTGATAGGATGTGGTCGCAACAAAGTAGGGTGACAGTTATACTTAGACATTGAGTCTTCGTTTTTCAAAACCTCTTTCACAAGCTTGTTTGCTTGAGGAAAAACAAAAGGTTAAGTCTGGGAAATTTGATATAACCTATTTATTACCAGTTTTAGGTCATGTTATAAGCTCTATTTAGGGTGTCTAGACTATATTTTAGGGTCTTTACATGTCCATGTGCGTTTTGGAGATATATAGAGATACTTAGAGCTTTAGGAACATTTAAAAGAGAAGAATCCATAGCTGATCAGTTAGAGAGTCGAAGTACAAGACTTTCATCGATCGATGACACTACCTTGGCGTCGAACGATGTTACAAGACCAAGGTCGATCGATGCTGCACACTTGCCATCGATCAACAATCAAATCACAAACAACCGATTTCAAGCCCAAGTTAGAGACAAATGAAAAAGATGCCCTAGACGAGTTTTGACCTAGATTTTAGGATTTTATATTTATGCTTTATGTATCTTTGATTATGAGTAGTTATCAAGTAGATTTAGGGTTGAATGATAGCAATCATGGATTAACCCAAAATTAGGATTGCTAGGTTAGGTTAATATCCATCAATTGAGTTGTGCTTAATGCTTGCATTCTAGAGTAGCTAACTAGGATCTCGAAAGTAGGACATGAACGACTATGAGAGTAGGTTTTGTGCTAGAATAGACTCCATTAGACTAGGTTGTTAGGCGCATGCGAGAACTGGTCTAATTGGCTTTGTGAACATATCAAATCTCGTTCACACTTCCTTCTGGTTTCACCGTCGATCGAAATTAGGCTTTACCCATCGATCGATGGTCCTTCCTTTTGCTCGCATATGAGAGTTGAAGTTAAAAGGGTTAGAATAGTTAATATTTGAATTCTAGAATATTAACATTTTCGTGTTTCGTATTTCCTATATTTCATTAAGCTTGAAACCCTAGGTCTAGCATACTTACACTTGCATCTAGTTAGTTTAATAGCATATTTTTATATTTATATTATTATTATATTTCCATATTTTATCTATTCCTCCTAATAAAGAATATTTGGGAGATTATGGTTAATTTGATAGTTAGTTCTTTAGGATATTCATACCCTACTAGAACAATAAACACACCATTTCAGTAGTGCACAGTGATCATGCGACTTTGAGATACCTATTGACAAAAAAACGGTTACTAAGATGGATTCTCATGCTCCACGAATTTAACCTTGAGATCAAGGACAAGAAAGGGATCGAGAATGGAGTTGCAGACCACTTGTGCAAGATGAAGGTCGATGAGGAAACAACTCTTGGCGATAATCTTCCAGTAGAGCATGTTTACGCGATCAATCTAGGAAGCACAACTACACAGCCAATCCACGCAGGCTGCTCTAACATTCCGGAACAATTTTTTGATGCTATCAAAAAGAGGTACCTCAACCTTCAATGGTTTGCTGAGATCGCGAACTACTTAGCTATTAAGAAAGAACCAATGGAGTTTAATGGTAATGAGAAGAGGAAGTTCTTAAGGGTTGTGAAACACTACTTTTTGGTATGAGCCATACTTGTACCGACATTGCAAGGATGGAGTATTCAGAAGGTGTGTAGCTGAAACTGAAATTCCAGGGATCCTTTATCACTGCCATAGCTCCTCTAATGCATGCCATTTCACAACTTTCATGACTGTCTCTAAGATACTTCAAGCCGGTTTTTGTTGGCCAACTATGTTTCATGCTAATGTATACATCTCCAAGTGTAGCTCGTGTCAGCGAAAAGGAAATATCGGCACGAGGAAGATGCCATAAAACTTCATCTTGGAAATCGAGGTGTTCGATTCTTTCAGAATTGATTTCATGGGACCATTCCCACCATCCTTTAAAAACGAGTACATCTTGGTGGCAGTTGACTACGTATCCAAGTGGGTTGAGGCGCTGGCCAGTCCCACAAAAGATGCTAGAGTAGTGACAAGATGTTCAAATCAATCATCTTTCCAAGATTCAGAGTACCTAGAGTGGTCATTAGCGATGGAGGATGTCACATCATCAACAAAATCTTTGGGAGTCTGTTGAAGAAGAATGGTGTCAAGCATAAGGTCGCTACTCCTTATCATCCTCAGACAAATGGTCAGGATGAAGTTTCAAGCAGGGAGATCAAGAGCATCCTACAAAAGACAGTCATCACTATGCACAAAGACTGGTCGCTCAAGCTTGACGATGCTCTCTGGGCTTACAGAATAGCCTACAAGACACCAATCGGGACCACTCCCTACAACTTAGTGTATGGTATGGCATGTCACCTTCCTGTGGAGCTTGAGTACAAGGTGGCTTGGGCTGTGAAGTTGCTCAACTTTGACATCAAACAAGCCGCTGAAAGGCGCTCCATTCAATTCCATGAGTTAGAAGAGATAAGGGATTTGGAATATGAAAGCTCAAAATTTTATAAGAAATGGACCAAGGCCTATCATGATATGAGGATGATTAGCAGAAGCTTTGCGCCAAATGATCTGGTGCTGTTCATTAATTCTAGGTTAAAGTTGTTCCTTGGAAAGCTGAGATAAAGATGGTCCTAACCTTTCCCTATCAAAGAGGTTTGCCCCTATGGGGATGTTGTTTTGCTTGACACAAAAAGGAGAAGAGTTTGTTGTCAATGGTCAGCGTCTAAAACCATATCTTGCTGAGATAACCATCACAGAAGGTGAAGAAATTCCCTTAGGTGATCCTTCTTTAGTCTAATCGTCTAAACAAGTCAAGCTAGTGACTTAAACCAAACAATTGGGAGCCAACCCACTGGTGAGTGTATTATTTTTAGATTTTTTTAGTTCCTTTTAAGTTTTAGTTGCAGGTCAAAAATTAGAAAACCCCGAGATCCTTGAAGGGAGCAACCACGAGGATGCTCCCACTTCAGAGCAGCAAACCGTAGAGAAGCGTCCGATGTACGAGGAGCAATCACCAGCGGCTTCTCAGAGGGGTCGGAAAAGGAGGTACACTCGTCAGTCTGACAGCGAAGAGACAAATTGTGTACCCCACCATTATTCGCATTGTACTATCCATTTGCTACTGTTTCATTTTGATGTTTTGTTTATTCTTTTGGCCTTACTTATATACTTTTTTCATACCGGGGATGATATGAAGTAAGTTTGGGGGAGACACTTATGTGCTACTGATCTCATTTGTCTCTTTTTGTTTTTATTATCGAGTCAGCTTTAGGATCAAGTCAGTCAAAACTGTTTTGTGGGAAATTAGGACATTATTTTGTGATGTTTGTTAACCACCCTCGTTTTTTAAGTTATCTTATCCAGTGACCTTAGAAGAGATGAAAGATATACATAAGGACCTGGAACACCCTGAAATTACGTCATTTTGTTCTCCAGAAGCTTTCGCCTTGTCGAGGTTATTCTGGAAAGATTTAACTCATTTAACTTGAACCTAATCTTGACTGCAATTCTTCTTGTCATGGGTGGAAGATCAAGGAAACGAGATGAAACTCATGACTTCTTATCTTTATATCCATCTTTCTGATCATGATTGGCTAGTTCATCTTTAGCTAGTTCCTACCTTGAAACCCCTACGCCTTTATTTCGCCTCTCATGCATTTTCTTTCTCAGTATCTTATGTGAACATATGTGAAAAAATGCCGGAGAGGAAAGGATCAACATAGCTTCTTACTCGTTACTGCAACAGAAAATTGTTCCAGAAGTAGAACATGCAAGATTAAGGGAGCAAATGCTCCATCACTGAAGTTACCGCACAATAGCGGGGGTGGAAAACCAGAATATTTGTGTAATCAGGATCACTAGTGGCATATCAAAACCATCATATTTTACTTCCTTCGTTGTCACATCACTATTAAAAAAAATCATCAGAACAAGATGATGGAGGGGAAGAATACCAAGAAACATGAGCCACTAGAAAGTTGAGCATAGAGTGGGTACCGCGTTAATGGAACAAAGAACAGGCGGATGATCAGAGCAATCGCTCCAGACAGGGAGAGAAGCCAAAAACGAGTTGAGGCTGCGGGCATCAATGGATATATCCTCTCTTGCAATTTTGCAAGATATCCAACATCCTCTATAAAGAAGTGGTAACCCATAAACACTGATTAGCTCCACCTAAACACTTAAATGGTCTGTTTTACACCTAAAATCATCTACCCTGACTAATGCATGTGATTAGAAGCTCACGCCACTCTTAAATGAATGTAAGGATTTTTGTCTGGAAGGGGTGATTTTTGTAGGTTCGAGATATAGAGTATAAAGCAGGCTTGAATAACAGTGAGTGGGGTTTCGGTAAGGGTGTGTTGTCTTACTCTATCTGCTTATATTGTTAAGAGATTAGTGGTTAAGGTATGGTTGCTGAGAATAGGCGAGTTCCCACACTTTCAAAGATTTCTCCCTGATCTTGATACTTGACTTTGGTTTTACTCAGCGTTTTGCTACTTGTAAGGGAGACCGCTTCATCTCTCTCTCACCTTAGAGAAGATCATCTTGAACCCTCTTTTATAATTATTAATCGCATGCAGTATTATTCAGAATCAAGACCTATGTTCTTTTGTGTTATTGCTGAGTAGTCGGCTAGCTTAGTCTAGGGTTAGGGTGTTGGATCTGTGAGCTAAACATAGATAAGTATAATTTGATTGTCTTAATTTATAACTGTTCTTATTGCTTTCATTGAATTTATCACTTGATATATGAACATATGCTTAATCTATTCATTAACATTGAGATAGGTTGCTAGATCTGTTATGAATGAGCATTACATCCCTAGTCACCGAGAATATATATTACGGTGTTATGTGAATAGAACGGATCTGATCATTACTATTTATCATCGAGTCTCGGTCCAAACGAGAGTTGAGGTGTTTAGATCGATTGATAGAATGTGAAATACCACGAGAGTGGGTTGAAATACCTTGCACTTTCCAAGTTCTAGACCAGGGATTCATAGAATTGGAATAATTGTTTGGCTCATAAGTGTTTCACACCTAATGAAACAACCCTAGGCTAGGGCTCTTAGTCATCTAAAAATGTTTAACTAAACATGTCACTTGCTCTTTACGGTTTCTTAGTTTTTAATCATTGATTATTTTAGCTTGATACTGATCCCATAAAAGTAAAGTGTAAACTGATCCCTTGAAATTGAATCTAATAGTATTACAACAACACTGTTAACTTAACAGTAGTAAAGATCCAATTTTAGTGTATCACAAAGATGTCATTTCGATGATTCAAAATCCTTTATCATGGCCAAGCTTTTCTACATAACTACGGGAGTTAGCATCTGTTCAAGGAATATTTTAGGACCTCAGGATCACACACATACCCATGGCGAAAAACTGGACAGTAGACACTTTGGCCAATATAGCTCGGGCATTTCACATGAATTTTTTTTTTCTGTTGGTTGTTATATTCTGGTCTAGATTCCTAAACCACCTCTAGTTGAGTAATATAAGGGTCGACGAGCTATTTTCCCACAAGAACTATCATATAGCATCAGATTCCCATCAAACTATGACCTAGTGTCAAATCTCCACGGCTTGAAAGTTATAAACTTATTTCTCCACGAATTTACAATTTTGAATGTATTTCTCCCTGAACTCATATTTCGAAACTTAATTACCCATAGACCATGGTTTTAATTGGTTTATATTTAACCAAATAGTTTAAACCGGCTAAACCAAACCAAAACTCATTTAATTTTTTTTATTAAAGAATATTGTTTCTCTTCTTGTTGAAATTTCAAAACATAGATTTTTTAAATTCAAAAAATCTTTCCTAATTTCTTTTTATATTTTGCGTATTTTAAAAATTTAAAATAAAAATTACATCAAGATTTTATGTTTACAAAATTTAATAAAATCACAGTAAACAAATAAGCTATTAAATTATTGTATCTTTTGATATTTGAAAGCAAAAATTAAATTTTGATAAAAGTATATGTCAAAATCTATGTTTTGTTGAATTTTGACATATATTTTTATCAAAAAATTATTTTTTTCTTTCAAATTTCAATAAACAAATAAAAATTTAACAAGCTTATTTGTTCATTGTGATTTTATTAAACTTTATAACAATGAAATCTTTATGTAATTTTTTTCTTTTAAATTACAGAAAACACAAAAATATAAACCTAAAACTTCCTTATAATTAAAAATATCTATATTTTAAAATTTCAACAAAAAGAAAAATAATATTCTTAAATAAAAGTTGTTTAAAATCAATTTTGGTTTGATTTAGCCGGTTTAAATTATTTGGTTAATAATAAACCAATCAAAACCATGGTCTATGAGTAATTAAGTTTTGAAGTATCGATTCGGGGAGAAATACATTCGAAATTATTAATTCGTGGAGAAATAAGTTTATAACTTTCAAATCATGGAGATCTGACACTAGGTCATAGTTTGGTGGGGAACTGATGCTATATGATAGTTCTCGTGGGGAAATAGCTCGTCGACCTGTAATATAATAAGTTTTTGATGTGTCAGAAAAAAAAAACAAACCAAGCAAGATTTAAATTCTCTAAATCTTTATCTCTAGTTTAAGCTAACCAAATAATAAATAAAAACTAGTCACCAAGCAGACTTGATTCTCATAGACAGAACGCATTCAATACAAAATTATACGGATTAAAAATTCTAAGACGAGTAGCAAGAACTTATGAGAAAGCCTTTCACCTTAGCCAAGATCGGAGAACCGGAAGCGAATCAAAAAACATTCAAGACACTTGTCACTTGATCACCAAAGACTAGTTTCTTACCTTAGATCTCTAGAGTACATGGATGGATTGCCTGGTTCGCAAGCTACCACTAGGATCACCAAATAATCCTCGAATCAGATCCGACGTAGTAGCATAAAGGAAAATACATCCAAACAAAAGAAAAAAAGCAAGATAAGCTCTAGGGAACATATTTAAGGAAATAGACTGTAGCACAAGAAACCACTAAACGGTGCACATAACCTTTGTGGAAAAGTAATGGCTCGACGAATCGACAACTCCGGACATGATTGTCTCACCTGTGGCTCATGGTTGATGACAATGTGGATCAGCGTTGGCGATCCGGTGGCTTCGGTTTTCTATGTCTTCACGTCTCGACTCACATTATCCTTTTCACAGACCCAATACATAACATCGACCATATGGATGTGCTGGCACAAGGCTTGTGATGGCAGCACTGCTCCTTGGTGGTGGTCAGATCGAGAGGATTTGCGGTGGTGGTCGTTCACGTATTCTACGATGGCCAACGTATGAACTCATGAACAAAAAAAATAGAGAGGAAGAGTATCGACTAGAGAGAGGAGATATAACAAGAAGGAGAGGCGGCTGATTTCATGAAGAGGGATATATAAACAATTTAATCTTTAGATAACACACATACACAAATATATTAGAAAAAATAATGGTTTAGTTCGGATTAAGATTATACAAAAAATTCGAACCAGTTTTGAGAATCAGGATCATTATAATTCTCTCACACTTAATCGGAATTAGCCCTAAATCCCAGACAGATCCGAAAAGAACTTCAACGAATACAAGAGACAAAAGAACACGAAGTCCGAAACAATGGAAATAAATGGTGATCTTTTTTGGAAAAAGGAAAAAGTAAAAAATGTTAACGACTAATCAAAAGATATTGGACATAAGGGTGTCACTTTATTTTTTGAAAATTCAGAATCCCTGAAAATCATTGAAATGTTGAAAAATGATTGAAAATCAATGAAATCCAAGTTCTCTAATCGTCGTCCTGGTTCAGGGCCAGGACAAAATACATTATGATACCAAATTGTAATATCTGTCTCATCTTCTCTTGAGAATAACATTTTATTTATGATAAAATATCAAATTAAACCAAATTTACCAAACCCGAATAAAATAAAAAATATTTAATAAAGTAAATGCGAAATAAAACACTTTTAAAATTCAATTACGAAATAAATCAAAACTCATACAAAATTAGAATAAAATCGTGATCATCCCAAGACACCAAATTGTCTAGATATCTAACTATTCATCATGTTCACCTGCAAGGGAAGAAATAAGAGTAAGTAACAAGGGAAACACTCAGTAAAATATGAGATGCTAAATCCGCAAATCCAATGACCGAGACGTAGCACGCCCACATGATAATTTAGTCCTCGTATAAGCAAACAAAGCACCGAATAAGCCACAAATAACAATCAATAAGCTCATAGTACATAACTAGTCTTCTCCTCATATGAATACATGGGAGATATTCGATATTAAATTATACAAATTGAAAATTTGAAGCCGAGTATCGAGAATTTACGAGAATAGCCCTCACTTTAGCCAAGCATGGAGAACCAGAAGCAAATCGAAAAACATTTCAGAGACTTGATCACCAAGGAAACTAGGGTTTCACCTTAGATCTCTACAGTACATGGATATATTTATTGGTTTGCAAGCTACCACTTGGATCACCAAAGATTCCTCAGATCTACTCTAACGTAGCAGCGTAAAGGAAAATACAACATCCAAACAAAAGAAATAAAACTAGATCAGCTCCATGGCTCATATTTAAAGAAATAGATTGTGGCACAAGAAACCACTAAAGGGTGCACATAACCTTTCTGGAAAGTAACAGCTCGATGGATCTACAACTCCGGGGACATGAGTGTCTCACCGGTGGCTCACAGTTGATGGTTAGGATTCAGTCCTCAGGTTTTGTATTTCTTCACGTCTCGACACACATTCTCTTTTTTTTCACAGACCCAATACATAACGTCGACACCATGGATCTGGTGGCACGAGGCATGTGATGGCGGCTCTGCTCCTTGGTGGTGGTCAGATTGAGAGGCTTTGCGCTGGTGGTTGGTAATGTCTTCTTCGACTACAAACGTATGAGCTCATGAATAAGGATTAAGATAAAGTATCTACTAGAGAGATATAACAAGAAGGAGAGGTGGCCGATTTCATGAAGGATGTTGGAGAGGAATTTCTTATCATCACAAGGCTCATCCAAATAACGGAATTCGGCCCCCCTTTTGCTGTAATCAAGCCGATCAAAGTCGGCTCGGCTTGAAACCAGTGTCAAGGTAGAGTTCTCTCGAGCGACTCGAAGAAACGACATTCCTGCTCGATCCACCAGCCATGGCTCCAAATCCCCGACTGAACCAAAAATCTCATTAAGGCCCGACTCTTTAGGGCAAACGGATTTAGGGTGAATCGGAGAACCACAAACCTTATCTATAAAAGCAAGGGAAGGGAGAATGAGAAAGGGATCCGAAATAGAGACACCTCAACCGATTGACGGCACGATCTAGGATTTCTCAAAGGACATTAGATCTCATCAATCACTTGTACCTTTTCTTTCGATCTCTCTCCCTTAGTCGATTTGTATTTGCATACTGATCAATAAAACGTCTTCGATATAACCCAAAAATCAAGTTTAGTTTCCTTCAATCAAACTAACCAAACTAAGTCTCCGTTTGAGGTTTTGAACAAGTACAAACCTCCATTTGATTATCTCCGGGTGTTTGGCTGTCTTTGCTTTGTGTTGGTTTCTGGGGAGCTGTGTAACAAGCTTGAAGCCAAGAATGTCAAAGTTATGTTTATTTGGTATTCAAAAACTCATTAGGGGTATAAATGCTATGATCCAGCGAGTAGAAGGGTGTTAGTATCAAGGGATGTGAAGTTCGGGGAAACAAAAGGCTACTAAGAAGAAAAGCAGTGGAAAGACTTGGAGGAGTTATCCCAATAATCTGATAGAGCAGCTAATCTAAGGATGATACTAGAAGGACTTCATATTAATGTTACCGAGGGTCCAAAGACTAAACCTCCGAGACGGACCAGTGCACAACAATCACCCCCACCTCGACCATGAGAGGGGGAATGATGAACCTAGTGCAGACCTTCATGATCAAGGTGAAGGGCAACAAGAAGAAGTTGAAGAAGAGGCTGGGAATGATGCTGGTGGAAAGGTTCCAAATGAGCCAACTGGACCAAGGCCAGGTGGACCAACAAAATGGATTCTTCCTACAGGAGGTACCATATTAAGGAAAGATGGTGTTGGACAAGTGGATGATCAGGTACAAGAAGTGGAGCAGGCTGATTTAGGAATCCCATTGAGAAGAAGTGAAAGATTGAGGGAGGAACCACCAAGCTCAAATTGGGTCAATACAAGAACTTACTACAATGCACAAGCCGTGGAGCTTCCTTCTCAAGCTGTGTATTGTTTTGCTAAGTATAATGAGGAACATTGTGCATTCATGATCAGTCTAGATGATAGCCGCATTCCTAAATCATATGAAGAAGCTATGTTGGACAAGACATGGAGAGAATCAGTAGGCGATGAGGTAAATGCTATGATCAAGAATGACACTTGGTGTTAGAGTGAATTACCAAAATGAAAGAAGGCTGTGTCAAGTAGATGAATCTTCACTATCAAATATCTTACAAATGGAAAGGTTGATAGGAAGAAACCAGACTGGTGAGAAGAGGGTTCACCCAAATGTATGAGAAGACTACATTGATACTTTTTCACCAGTGGCTAAGCTTCATACAGTAAGAATTGTGTCTTCCTTGGCGATGAACCTTGAATAGGGCCTTTGGAAGATGGATGCGAAGAATGCCTTCTTGCAAGGAGAGCTTGAAGATGAAGTGTACATATATCCTCCACCTGGTTTTGAGAGCATTGTCAAGAAGGGAGATGTGTTGAGTCTAAAGAAGGCTATCTACTGTCTTAAGTAGTCACAAAGAGCTTGGTATAATAAGTTAAGCACAACCTTGAATGGTAAAGAGTTTAGGAAGTCTGAACTTAACCACACCCACTTCATTCTCATACTCTCTTAGATATTGTTGTTCTCGATGCATATGTTGATGATATCATTATCACTGGAAGTGATCAAAATGGTATCAAATATACCAAGGATTTCCTTAAGTAAGTATTTGAAATTAAAGACTTGTATGAAATGAAATAGTTCCTTGGAATTAAGATATGTAGATCCAAGGAAGCGTTGTTTATGTCCCAAAGAAAGTATACACTTGATCTTTTGAAAGATGCAAAGTGATGTGGGGTTTTATTTCACTTTCAAATTAACCTTATATTCTCGCTTTACTCTCTCAAATAAGAGGTCTAGTGTAGTACTTAGGGATCGAATCCACAAAGACTCTAAGATTACACAATAGATTTATTATCTTCGAATTAAGGCTAGATGAATTATAACAATAACAAGAAAAGCGATCTTTAAGATTGATTTGGTTTGTGAAGATTAATTTAGGGCACTAGACTTAGGGGAAATTCTCAGGTAGATTTTAATAATGCAGATCAATAGTTTGCTTGGGTTTTATTAAGTATCGTTCTGAATTTAAACCTTAGAGTTTAGGAGATCACTCACGCGCATCTCGGCTGAGCGCCGATCGATAGCAATACAATGGCGTCGATCGATGCTCATTCTAAACAATACTAATTTCGTGGTTTAATAGTTTCTCTAAACTTCTAATTCAACTCTCGTTTGTTACTAGTTATTTAGATTGTTTAAGATAGATTCCATGTTATAACCATGCTCTCGCTTGCGTTATAGAACCCTAATTTCTAAGATTGAAGTGATCAAATTCAACTTAGCATTAAGTGAAACTTAAACAAAGAAGCAAGAAGATTACCCTAACAATTTTATATGATCACCAATACATTACTACCATTGAATAACCCTAAATCTAATAGAGAACTACTCAGACATAGCAATAAAGAACATCATTAAATTATGAATAAATTGCATATAATAGAAAGAATAAAAAGATAAGGAGTTCAAGATCTTCTCTATAATGATGATAAGATCTTTCTCTCCAATAAATGTAGAAATGTGTTCCAACTCTAAAACTCTGGTGTAACTTTGTGGCTGCTTCGTTTCAGAATAACAAGCTTAAGATTTAACAAAGATAGAAAACCCTAATAAATAGTCTAAATTCGGCCAGGGACTTATCTTGCAATTAATGAAACTTCTGGGTAAAATTTGTAGTTTGCCAATCTTTCTGCCGACTTCATCGTCGATTGACGCACAGTGTATGACATCGATCGATGGTCCATTTCTAAATCTGGATTCGACTCTGGATTTTTGCTGCTTAGTCCTAATTGCTCCAAAATAGTCGAAATGCTCCAATTGCTTCTAATAAGTACCTAGACCTGTAAATGCTCTAAAACAATGCCAAATGCATATAAAAAATTCTAAATATACTATATATATTATAGGTGAAATAGGTAAAATCTATAGTATATCAACTCCCTTAGTATATCTATAGTATATGTTTGACTCTCCTGGATTATTGGAAGTTTCTCCTGAATGGTTAGATAAATCTCCTAGTCGCCAATGTTTGGTTTGCAAATGATTAACCTAGTGAGCTTCTAATAAGGCAAGTAGAGCTACCTTCGATTTTAAAATGGCATATCTCCTAAACCATTAATCCTTTGATATGAAACCAATTCTCTGTGTTCTCTTGTTGAGTGTAGAATCCAGGGAAGCTGGTTTCATGGATAAATTCCTCTTAGTTTGTAAGATGTGGCGTTTTGATTGCACATATGTCCTGATTGGCTACTTTAGGTTTATTAAGCTTCATGTTCTCCACTACTTTTCTTCTGGTTCCTTTCTCTTTATTTGATGATGACTTGATGTCCTCATCATACTCTCCCTCTTGAAAAGGTATCGACCTCGAAACTATATCTCCTGCAACAATAGAAAGTAAGTTAACTTTCATTCATCTTTGGGAGTTTAGAGTCTCACCTTGATAAGCTTGAGGTTTGGTGATGTGTGGGGCATCTGGAGGTTTTCCTTTGAGTAATTAAGATAAGATCACTTTACTGCTCTGGTCTGGTGCAACACTATCTCCTTTAGTGTTTATGGTATTCATCATTGGGGGCAGTGACATCTTCTTGTTTTGAACTTGGTATGGCAACAAGTTCTTCTCTGGTGGAACCTATTTGTGATTAGCATCTTTACTTCCTGCAATTATCTCAACTTTCTGGGAAAGAAACAAGTGCATTATGGATTCTTCACACAAATATGAACTTGCTAATCCTCTCATCATAGTTGCAACATATTCTATATTTATCAATGGTTCATTGTAAGGTGTTTTGTATGTAAAATTTTTGCCTTCATGAAGTTCTAGTAGGTTGATTAACACATCTTCTGAATCACTTGAAAAAAACTTAGGGAAAGAATAACTTACCTAAGGAACACATTTTGTGTTCTTGTTGTTGGACTCAGCGTAAGGATGCAATGTTTGGTCATGGGGTTATTCTTTGAGCATCTCTTGAGTTCCATCACTCTGAACTCTTATGTGTTTTGGTCCCTCCTTCAATTTCTCTTGTACTTTGTACTCCCTGATCTGGCTTATACCTTACTAATCTTTCAAGAGCAAGTGCATCATGTATGATTTTAAGTCTATATGAATACGTCTTGTAACTCTTAAACTCACAGTGATAGGTAGGTGGAACATGTTATGCTTGTTTCTTCCTTGAAGGCCAAGATTATTGCCTTTATTTGGTCCACCAAAGGCTAAAGCTACTCCTAGGCATGCACCAGTTAGCGTGGAGTTTAACACAGTCAGCTGATGTGGCACCAATAATTACCTCATGTTTCTCAAGTGGATCTGTTGGTGGTGCAGTTGCATCCAAAAACTTGTCTTCTACTTTCTCATTCTTTATTGAGAAGTGTGTTGTGTACCATGACTCTCTTTACCTCTGTTTGTAGGTTCATCTTTTGTATCAAAACTCTTTGCAAAGACAAGTGCATTGTACTAGAATTGGAATTTAATAAATCAGACTGAACCAAACTATCACTAATTTTAGACAATTTAGTTTTCTCTTCTAGTAATCCTACTTTCTTTGATGGGCAAGTTGCATCATAGTGTCATATTTTATGACATCTGTAACTTGTCTGATCTTTAAATTTATTAGGATTGGAACACTTACCTTTGGATGTTGCTTCTGGTTGCTTTGGCTCTGATTTCTTGACTCTTATATTTAAAGTCTCCATGATCCTCTGCAAATTTTGTTGATTTTGTAAGTCTAGTAAAGCTGCAGAGATTGTCTGTTGTTGTAACTTTCTTGCTTGAGCAGACTTCTTAATCTCTGGATGGTGTGTGAAGGCACTTGAGAGAACCTTCCAGGAATCAGGGGGCATAACCATTATTATGCTTAGAAGCAGATTGTTGTTTTGGTATAGACAACACTCTCTTTGGTTTTGCTTGGCAGTGAATTCTTATAGTGGTTCAATTCTTGCTTAGATTTTGCTTTGAAAGCTCTCTGTACATCCTTGCCTTCAGGCCTTCCCAATCTAGTACTTGTTTGTTGTAGAAGCTTGGATTATTTTCCCTCAGCCACCATTTATAAGCCTTTTTTGTAAATGCTTAGACTACTTGTTGTAACTTCTTTTCCTTTAGGATTTTGTTTGACTGCTGCCACTTCTCCATATTTTCTTCCCAATGCAAGTACATTTTAGGATCCTTGCTCTTTCCTGAAAAGACTAAGGACATGTATTTGTTATCATTTTCTCTTTAATCTTTGCTTCCGTGAGATAATTGGTGTTGAATGAACGGACACTAGGTTGTATATGGTGAATTCATAGATGATGGACTTCTTTTCTTGCTGGAGAGGTTTGTAACGCTTATATATAGCTTCCACACGTTCATCATCCTCTTCCATACTGATTTCAGAATCAGTTTCATTGCTCCGTAACTTGTTTTCCTGGCCAACTCCTTCTTTGTACCATCTTGTGTTTGTTTGAGAATGGTCTGGTGGTTCAGGCTCCATCTCCTCTTTATACGGCTCATCTTCACTCTTCTTCAGACCATAAAATCTTCACGATGTTCAGCAGCATTGGTACTAAGATCATGATCAGAATCAGTCCCTTGACAAGAAAATATTTGATCTTCTTGTCCCCATTCGTCTTCACTTGCATCTTCTTCAAATTACTCCATAGCTGCCTCTGTATTTTATTTCTCCCTCTTGTGTACCTCAGAAACAAGAAGACAAGAAATAAATTAAATTAGGCATGCATATATTTTAAGGGAATGAAGGAAAAATAGATTTTCTATTAACTCTAAGAAAAGAAACAAGTTTTAAGGCAAATTATAAACAAGTAACTTAACTTCTTTCAAAAATTTTAATGGAAGCATGAAACATAAAATAAGAAAAAGAAAAATATATTTTATTTTATTTTCAAATTTAAAGAATTAAAATTAAAACAAACAAAAAAAACATATTTTTTTACTAGTTTCTTAGTTTAAGGGATGCAATCAATCATAAAATGGTAAGTAGAGCTCATGAGGGAAAATATTGAATGCAAACAGACTAAATGATTCTTTTTTGAATTAATAATGATCTAACACGGAATTAATCTACCTTCTAACTCTTTATTTGGTTTTCAAATTAAAATAAATAAGAACACAAAATCGATCGAAGATGCAATAAACATAAATAAACTAAGATCAAAATTTTTATTTTTTTCAGTTAATGGAATTCAACTAAACAAAGCAAGACTAGAAACACTCTTTTTATGGTTTTAGTTTTTTTTTCTGGAAATAATATAACAAAAACATAAACAAAGCAAAACAGTTTTTAAGAGTTTTCTGATTTTCTAATAAACACACAAAAGAAAATAAAAATTAAAAACAAATTGGATAGATAAAACATGATGGATAGAGATTTTGAAGCTTTGATACCAGATGACGAGGCAAAGAATCACTCCATGAACATGTCTTCTAATGGTGATCAAAGTGATCATTTAAGCTTGTGCGAAAGATGAACTAAAGGTAGAGATGGTGGTGAAAATGACTCTAAATCTTGTGGGCTAATTGACTCTCTCAATATGTAGATCTTGAAATTGTTTGAATCACAAAAAAAAATACAAGACAAATCAATAAAACAACAATGAATCACTCACTGAATTAAAAGATTTTATGCAAAGATAAACTTTGATAAAACAAAATAAACTGAATAATTTCTTGATTGATTGAAAGGTGAATATTACATAACAATGCTAATGAGCTTATACAGGCTTGTCCCTAAGTTCTAAGAACGCAAACAAAATATTACAATAATGAAAAACTAGCTGTTGGAGCAATGAAGGGGATTTGGCTCCATAAGGGAAGTTTGATGATTGCTTTTGTAGCTGGAGGGCTTAAGGGGGTAAGTGAAACTTTTTGGGACATTATTCCTGCCAAATAAACCAATAAGACCGCTGTAATCTTGTTTTGAAAGGAGGTGTTGAGAATTGATGGGTATTGACTCCAAAAATGGTAAGTATTGTCTTCTTTGAATCCATGTAATATGGTGAATACTGGTCCATTGTAAGAACGGGTCTGACTCTCTGGGTGTTTGGAAGTCTCTCCTGAATGGTTAAATAAATCTTTTGGTCGCCAATGTTTGGTTTTCAAATGATTAATTTAAACCAATGAGCTTCCAAATAAGGCAAGTCGAACCACCTTTGATTTGAAAATGGCATATCTCCTAAAACATTAATCCTTTTGGTATGAAACCAATTTGGTATGAAACCAATTTGCTATGTGTTCTGGTTGAGTGTAGAATCCAGGAAATCTTGCTTCATGGATAAATTCCTCCTGCTTTGTAAGATATGATATTTCCATTGCACATATATCCTTATTGGCTTCTTTAGCTTTCTCAGCTTCATGTTCTCCACTGATTTTATCCTGGTTCCTTTCACCTCATCTAATGATGACTTGACGTCCTCATAGTGATGTGGGATACAACCTACCATAAAGTCTCATATGGTGCTACCTCTATACTCGAATAATGGATGTTACTATAAATGAACTATGCTAGAGGTAGATACTTTCTCTAGATTCCTTCCCAATCCAAAATAAAAGACCTTAGAATATTCTTTTAATACTGATTTTGATTGACCATTTTATGTTTTTGATAATTTGTACTCATGTGAACCTTGGTCCTGGACACCTTTTGAAATGCTCGCCAAAAACTAAATGTGAACTTTATATCCTAGTAATAGGTACTTTGTGCAATCTGACATCACATCAATGCATCTTCACACTAATCTTTCAATTTCCTTTATCTTTTTGAGTGCTAGAAAATGAGCTGACTTGCTCAGTCGACCTATGATCATCCGTATGACATTCTTCCTGAACGTGATGAAATCCTTGTCACTATATCCCATTTCCACCTTATAATATGTAGATTCTGCAATAATCCACTTGGTAGCTAATGCTCCGCATTAATCATATGATAAGTCTAACAACACGTAGCGAAAGTGGTCACATCCCTTTTCTTACCAGTCAAATGGTGTTAACACTTACAATTTCCAGTACATCTTGGTGTTCCATTGGGTGTATGGAGAAATACGAGTAATGTGCTTGTTGTAAGATTTTATTTCTTAACTGCTCGTCCTCTTTAACATATACCGGGCTATGAATTAACGAAATTAAAATCAATGCAGTGTGGTAGCTGAGTACTTCCTTTTCAATCTGCCTCCTAGAGCCTCGTTCTTTCTTTGGCCTGTCTTTTTTCTCCAAATTAAGTAAGCCCGATCAAATGTCTCAAGACTCGACTGACTTTGTCTCCATTGTAACTTCGTATAGTCTTTGGTTAGCAAGTATTCTGGCCAGATCATGAACCACCTTGGTTCCTGATATATTGCTCATGTGCCTACTTAACACATTTTCATCTATTTTACATTACCATGATGGAATATGATCTCGAGATTGTAGTCTGCCAACATCTATATCCATATGTGCTGTCTCATTTTTAAATTCCCACGAGTGAAGCTATAGTTCATATTTTGGTGATCTGTAAGAATCTAGACATTTTCTCCGTACATAAGCTCGGAATCATTTTTATCTTCTCTATATATATCAACTCATACTTCTGAAACCAAGTGACTCATAAATCCAATCCTCTTCTGCCATAAGTTAAACTTATTAATCTTGGTAAACCAAACATACATTTTTGTCTCATACAACTCCTCTGAATGTAATAAAAGCCCTATGTTTAATTGAATGTCTTGGAAAGTGATCTTTGCTTCCACATTGGTGATAAGAATATTTTTTCTCGTGCAATCCAATACAACTTGATGATCTGAAGTGATTCAACTCCATATTTTATTAATCCCCCATGTACTTAAATCCTCCGAGTATGACCGTTGAATCCCAATGAATACAAGTCTCCCACATTCTCTATGTGAAAACAACCTGGATATGCTTAAAATTTGGCTCAAATACACTCTAGAATGACTAACACCACCAAAATATAACTCTTGAACGCATAGCTTCCAAATCTATACAATTTAAGCTGTCCAACCCTCCACCATAAGCTATCCCACATGAGTTTGATAACTAAGAATGCCTCCAAAGTAGTCAACATAACGAAACACAAGAATACATTAAACGACAGAAATAAACCAGCTATCGGCTCATCTCCCTCATAAACTCATGAAGTGATGGCTTTGAGTTACGGCGGTAGAAGAAACATCACATGTCCACCCTTGAACAATCCATGAGTAATGGCTGACAGAAATGATGTACGTCCGAGAAACATGTCTAATTGTGACATGATCCATCTGCTAAACATTTGTTTAAAGCCTTGGTGGGTGGAGAATAAATGACGATGATTTTACTCATCGACATAAAAAAGACAAGTGAGTTAGAATTTACTAAACAGAAAAGTGCTATTTTATTTTTATTTTAAAACCCATTAATTCCTATTTTTGATACATTGAAAACCGAAGCCTCCAATCACTTTCTCAGGACAAAAACAGGATGGAACCCGCTTTGATACCAAAATGTAACACTCGTCTCTTTCTCTCCTGAGAATGGCGTGCCCACCACTAACATCTTATGCAACATCTTCTAAGTACAACTCCACTCACCCCAAAACCCAAATAAAATCTGAATGAAAAACAACCAGTATAACCAATCTATCCAATTATATCTACTCGTCAGTCAAACCTTCAATAGGGAAGAAACACAGGAGAGTAACATGAGAATCATTTAATGGTATATATCATGCTATGTTGAAGTACATAGAATTAGACATGACACTCCGAATATAAATAATTTAATCCTAACATGAATCAAGCACGACACCTAAAGCGCCGAAAGAACAAGCTAGAGTCCTAGCTACAAGATTAGCTCACACACATCCCCCCTCCTCCACTTGATGTCTCCCTATACGTACGATTCTTTGTCGACCTCATTTCCTACAGGTTAAAAGGTTAACTAAGCTGGCCATAGCACCACACAAACTATCTCGTCATACAGAAATACATCTCTATATCTGACCAACACTCATACTCGTCTCATTAAACATTTCTCATTTTTCAATTAAATTTAACACATGAAACAAACAATGTTAAATCCTCTAACTTCATATTTCTAATTTAAGCAAAGAAAATAATTTCACACATATTTCAAACATAATCAATTCAAATAGACTAAACATATTAGATTTAAATTATGCATATTCGAATTGCCAAGCGCGTAGGAGAAATTACAAGAATAGCCCTCACCTTAACCAAGATCGGAGATAAAGAAATCAACCAAGAAGCAAAAACAGGTTGTCTTGTAAAGCTAGGAAACATCTTATGGTTTTGCCTTAGGTCTTGGTTTGAGAAAATGGCACATATGGGACCAAGCAAAAACATAAAGCATTAACACAAAGATGAAAAAAAGTGATTAGATTATGGTGTATACTTCATAGAAACTTGACGTAAGAAATCAAGTACAAAGGTATACAATCCCAACCTTGGTTTAGGTTGGTCATACTTGACCAAAAAACACAAATTTGAGATCTGTACATATCATGAAAATCACATGGTCTTACGTTCATCACATGAACATGGACTGAGATCACAATGGAGTTGACGAGTGGTGATGACAGTGACTTGGACTATGGAGACATGGATCTCCAATGACATTTGTTGCACCTCCGGTGACACTCAGCTCATGGTTGTACATCTCAGTCTCATCAGTGTTAAGATCGTGAATCGTGCTTAGCTCGTACCCTCCTGATGTTTACGCCCCTCTGATGTGATATTTATATTTCAAAGTAAGGATGCAAATAAATCTTATATAACTAGTATGTTTTATTTATAACACAAGATATAATTGTATAGAAACTATAAATAATTAACTAAATGAATACTTTTTTTTGTACAATCTACAAATTGTAGATTGATAGAGACTTGCTTGAGCAATCTCCTAAGAAAGATTTTTTTTCCTACAATGGTGCATGCAGTCTGTGCACGTCTATCTTGTTGAATCCAACTATCAATCTCCATACAACACACTGTACGGAAACTCTAGCAAACTATACTCTGATTTTTTCTTAGGAAACTTTTATTGGAAAAAAGATTGAATAAAAAATTGTTCTCTCCACTTACATAAGTCAATTGAGGTCTTTACATATTGAATCAAGCGATGCTTCTAATAGACACATATTAGAAGAGATATGTTCTTTAACCAACACATACTCAAGCGGTGCTTCTTTATGTGAATTAAGTTTATTTCATTAAATAAACTTCAAAAATATCCCACAGTTTCTATTTAAAATAAAAAATACATCACGTTTGAATAAAAATATGTTCAAATATTCCAGAGAAAGTAGAATCTGTATGCATCGGAATAGGTGTATTTTGAACTTGAAACTTTCCTAGTAACAGCTTATCGGATTTACTTTGTGGATAATAAAACTACAGTCCTGAATTAACCACATACTATAGTAAACCAAGACAATAAGTGAAACACATATCTTATCAGATCATTACTATATACGGTTTTGTTCATTTTGGTCATGAACAAATCTCAACTTCGTGAGAGCGCTAGAGAAGTTAGCCATATCAATTCTCATAGGTGCGACCCGACACCACTCTCATATAGGTAATAACTAAATGTATTCCATTCTATATCTTTTTATATAAAAGATAATGACATTATGAAGAATAGATTATTCAACCCTTATGATCAATGAATACACTGTTATATCATATGAATAATAAATGTGTAAAATACAATCTTAAGTCTTCCTCAACTAGTTTTTCTATTGAACGTAGAGCCTGTGATCTCCAATATTGATAGGTTAGGTTTACGCAAAGTGATGATTCATTGTGTTGGCTTGAAACCAACTCCCCTTGAAAGTGAATACAACCTGCTCATTAAATGTGGCTTTATCAAAGGATCAACCAAATTTCTCTCTAATATAATGTAATCCAGTGCTATCACCCCATTGGAAAGAAGTTGTTGTATTGATGCATGTATTCGTCTAATATGTCTTGAATTACCATTGTAAATTTTGTTTGTCCCTCTATTTAAAGCAGTCATACTATCACAATGAATGCATAGTGCATTTATGGGTTTTGGCTGTAGAGAAATATCTTCAATAATTTTTCTAAGCCATTAAACTTCTTATGCTACTTTATCTAATGCAATAAACTCGGATTCCATTGTAGAACATGCAATACACATTCGCTTAGATGATTTACAAGACACAACACCACCACCATGTGCAAACACATAACCACTTGTAGATATGTTGCTTGTGCTTCCTGAGATCCAATTAGCATCATTATATCCTTCTAAAACAGTAGGAAATTTTGTGAAACACAAACCATAATTAATTGTGTGCTTTAAGTATCTTAATACTCTAACTAAATCATGTCAAGGTTCATTTGGATTACTAGAATATCGATTTAATTGACTCAATGAGTAAGCCAAACCTGGTCTTGTACAATTCATAATGTACATGAGGTTCTCAATTATTTGTGTGTATTCTAACTAGGATACCCTTTCACCTTCATTCTTTGAAAGCTTGCACGTTGGATCAAAGGGAGTAACAACTGGTCTATCATCAAAATAACTAAATTTCTTTCGAACTTTCTCCACATGGTCAGATTGAGTAAGTGAATAACCAAGTGAGTCTTGTTTAACTTTAATTCCAAGAATTAGGCAGCCAATCTCATATCTTTCATTTCAAAATATCACTCAACATCCTCATTGTGGTATTGATAATATATTTACTTATAACCATAATCAACATATCATCCACATATAGACATATAATTATTGCATTTTTTAGTTTTCTTAATGTAAACTCACTGGTCACATTCATTTATAGTAAAACAATATGACTTCATCATATTATCAAACTTCTCATGTCATTGTTTTGGCACTTTCTTAAGTCCGTATAAATACTTCATTATCTTACACTTTTTCTTTTATTTCCATTTGACTATAAGGTGATATGCTCAAATTTACGCTTGAGGTACTCTGCAATTTCAGAGCACGAGGTAGCACTTAATTAGGGGTCGAATCCACGAAGGCTCGTTCACACAATAGACTTATGGTTATCAGATTAAGCAAGGTCGAATAATAAAAAGCAGTAAATAACATAAAATAATTCAATTGTAAGACAGATGGGAAAAGCGATAGATCGAGAGAATTCAAAATTGTAGACAAACGAGTCGTTCAGGGTTTTACTAAGATCAGTTCTTGAACTCAAATCACTATACACAAATAAATAAACATTCATTGCAGAGATTATCTATGTCTTGATCCTAAAATATCAAATCTCTTTGCGAATTTATAAAACTAAGACAAAATTAAGAACATGTCTGATAAGTTCACTAAATCCATAAACTAAATCTTTTGCAAATAAGTATTTAACTCATGCATGAATAATTCAAACAATAAATAACATTATCTATTAATTATCCTAATCTCTAGATTCCAGATTGTCAATACATATCTAGCATTAAGTTTGATCCTGATGAAAAATCAATAAGATTACCATAACAATTTTATCAATCTAGCAATTTATCATGAACCCTAAATCTAAGTATGAATCTACTAATTATTCACTGATAATAATTTACACTTGGTTCATTTCCTGGTGATCAATTCTGAGGCTATAGAAACATCTCATCGTTGTGGATATCTTAATGATTGAGCAGATAGTGGTGAGATCGTCTCTGTTCCTGCTCAGTATTCTCTGTAACACCCCCGAACCATCCTAGGCATAGGTCGAACCACCGGCCAACAATCAAACAAGAATATGACTGACGATCCGTCCCAGATCAAGGGTTGGAGGTGAAAGGCCAACCGGCCAGCCAACAATCAAACAAGAACATAAATGACCGTCCAACCCAGCACCGTGGTCCGGAAGCGCTACGTGACAGGCTAGGGACAATCCGGTCTATGTCACAGAACTTAATCCGCAACTTAGACCAGTTCATCCACTAACATGTCCCACTAAATCAAGGCATAAGGCTTTGCAACCCGTACCAAGGTTTAACGGTTCCAATAGATCGAGGCCTAAGGCTTTTTAACCCGCACAAAGACCTAATGTTGTGTTTAGACCGGACAAGTCTATTTATCAGAGAACCATTGTAATGTATATAAAACATCAATTTTATTGATTATAGTAAATATTCGTTACAAGTAAAAGATAAAGATTACAGATGGATCCAGGCCTAGTGCCAATATCGAGTCAAAATAATTTTAAACAAGAACCGTTTTACAAAAGGAAAGGCAAGGTACTTCCGGTACTCCTAATGTCCAGCTTCCTTGCTATCCGGTCTCCCACTAAGGTTTCCTGCAACGATAGGTGAGTTTAATGAGTAACCTAGTGTTACTCAGTGAGTTAGAGCCCCAACTAGCAAATACAACCCCTCACCCTCCCAACCCCAAACATTCTAAGACGAGGAGTTCACCTAATATCACAACAATAATAATAAATATCACTCGAGACTTCCCCCGTGGAAACCCGAGTGACTCAACAATAATTATTACTAAAATAAGCAGCATATCCTAATAAACTGTTAGCATAATAAAAGGGATATATGCTAAGACTCTCTACACCTATACACTTAACTACACAACCCCAGTCGATCTTTCTCCTTACTTACACAACCACGGCACACCCAACTCGCAGCCACAAGGGCACACGGGTTAGAACATCCAATATAACTGGCATGTAACCCCGATAAGGTGTCACACGATGAAGCATGCTTTCTAGCAACCTCTTCGTACAGATTATGTTTTATGCAACCTCTCTGCCCAGCCGTGTAGGGACATACTCTAGCAACCTTCCTTGCCGCAAACTAACATGTAGCACCCACCAAGGATACCACATGACGGAGCATGCTTTCTAGCAACCTCTCCGTAAAGAGCATGCTTTATGCAACCTCTCTGCCAAGCAGCGTAAGGACATGCTTACGTAACTTTCCTTGCCGTGTAACTCCCAATACACAAGCCTAGCATTGCTGATCGGGCAAGTTATTGGCACAACTCGACACTAACAAGTAGTACCAGCAGTCTAGCCTATATGGCCTACGACCCTTGGTACAACACTAACTAGGAATTCAACCTATATGGCCTAGATCTCCTAATACTAACTCGACCATGACAACACGTACTAGTGAATCGGCCTATGTGGCCATAGATTCCCTAGTACTAACATCTAATCAACTAAAAAAAACAATAACAACAAATCATCACAATCTCTGCATGCAAACAGATAAGAACGCAATAGCAATATTCACCTAAGCATGCAATCTATCAACCTAGCAATTAACCAAGCCTTCTAGTTATCTAAGCGTTCACCAAGCAATAATTAAGTATGCAATCTAACAACCTAACAATCAATCAATTCCAAAACCTAGCTAACCACAACTTAGCAGTATTATCTAAGCATTCAACATTCCCTAACTAACCAAGCAACCTAATCACAAATCTAAGCATGCTATAACTATGCATGCTACTAATCAATCAATCATGATTCAAAAACTCAATAATTATCTAATCAAACCGTTACCAAGTTAGACCTGGCCTCCTGCCATGGTCCAGCTTAACAATAACGAGAACCTGCATGAAAACAAGTTAACAAACAATTGCCATGACTCATTGTGTTTGTTTCGTTGTGGCTTTGACCCTTGCCCGAATCCTCGACCAAAACCCTTTCTTGGACTCCTCAAGTACCCTCCCGTCCAAACAGATCTCAGAGGTGTGCTTGAACTTGTATGGACTCCCTTGAACAACTCTCAACTCAAACAGAAACTCCTTTAGGCATCGACCCAAACTGGTATAGTAACTGATCTCGAAAACTCTTGCTTTCTCTCTCTACTTTCTCTCACGTTTTTAAGGTGCTTTGAAGTGGTCTGGATGTGTTGAAATGAGCAGGGGTCGTGGGGGTAATTATAGGAAGCAGCAACCAATCAGCTTCAGGTTTGTGGCAGCCCGTGTGTCGCTCCGCATGGCTCCGGACGCATGCACGGAGGCACCTCGTGCTATCATGCATGACGCCAACATTCCTCCCAGATGTCATTCTGCATGACTGAAAGTCATGCAGGGCTCCACACCAGTTCCACATGGCTGGCCGCATACTTCGGTTCCATGCACGACGACACCTCGTGCTACGACATGTTAAGCCGCATATACTAGCTCCGTGCACGGCGAAACCTCGTGCTTCTGTTGACACTTTGCTTGCTATACAGTTGATACCACGTTCTGATCTCATGAGATGAGCCACCTCGTGCTTCCCGGTCCAATCGACTGATTTCGGTCCTACCGCCATATTTTCGACCCTCGATCATTCCCAATTATTTTTTCTATTCCCGTCCTAATGCTCTGAATAATTTTAATAAACTCCAAATAAATCCACTCCCGTCGGGTTCGTAGTTTTGCTCAGGTCGGATAACTTGAATTTTAATTTTAAAAAATCATAATTTGACCTCATTAACCTAGATTAAAATCAATTAAAATCGATTGTGATGTTGCCACCATATTAATTTTAAGTTTGTATAGATGGCATGGATTAACATAAACATGGTGTAGTTTTTGACATATTATGATACATGGGATGGTGTCCACCATATTACAGTAAACTTCGTGTAGCTGAAAAACTTTTTTCTTTATATCTATTGTTTTAAAAATTTAGTGGTGGTTAATGTTAAGGAGCAATCACATAGCCTCTATTTCGATCACGGCTTCGTTTGGACTTTGATTACGGCTTTGGGTGAAAGATCTATTACACCATAACAATGATTAACGTGGATGGTGACTTTGTTTATAAGTTAAGAATTTCTTTAAACTAGAGGCTGAGTGAAGGGTTTCCATCTGGATTTCCTTACCGCTGGTACGTCTGTGGGTCATCTTCCTCGACAAAACATGGCCTTTTTCGGATTTTCCCTATACTTATGATTTTTTTTTATATTTTTCCTCGATGAGGTTCAGTTCATTAAACAATGTTCACTAAATCTAAACAATCATCCTAGCAACACACTAAGAATCACAGTAATTAAACATGTACCTTACTGCCTTGGTGTTTGATTGATACCCATCCACCCATAAGATCTATCATTGCTGTCTCCATGTTGTTCCATCCTTTCATATCCATCCAGCTCGATAAGATTTAACTGAATCCCCGTGTTCTTTAGTCAATTAACCAACCATCCCCACATGATCAAGTAGCAAGAAGAGATGGCTCAGTCCCAATTGAGCCATCCATTGCAATCAAGACACTAGCCAAGCTCAACGTCCCATATACAGATACTGATCCATCCTGATCAGCTAGACAATAACTCTGCAATCGGCTCTCAGATGATCAGTCACTGATCACTTTTGATCAGCCAGTGCAACACTCGGCCCAACTATGAACCAGAGTTAAACTCAGTCTCCTCGGCTTTAACCAGAAGATCCTGTGTTCTTCAACCGAGATCCCAACTAGTAATCTGACCACACTGTCGCTCATTGATAACAATCATCCGGAATCCCTCATTCACTCGAACATTACAGTACTAAGGTCCCATTGTTCTTCACGGTCCATCAGTTCCCTATCAGTACGTGACATTTGTTCCATCATATCTTGTAGTATAGCCTGATCCTCGAACATGACTAACCACCCATGTTCACTCAACACTCAATCGTCCATCAGATCAAAATCAGTGACAGTACCTATCGCATCAGCCCACCGTCCCTGATCCAATTTCTTCTCTCGATCACTTGATTCCTATCGGCACAACCGTCTCAGACACTATCGGATTGGACTTCTTTGTCCATCCTGACCATCGAACCATTCTTCCAGTTGCCTTCTCGTGACAGTACAGGAATCCAACCGCTCGCCAAGTGTGGATCGCTTCCTGTTCCAGATGCGAGAAGATCGCTTGAAGACTCCATCTATATTGGAACTAACCACCTTCCTATCCATCGATCAAAATCCATCCAGACATCCCGAACCTGTTTTTCTTAGACCCGCGAACCATCATGGTTCCTCTACGCATCAGTCTCACCAGTGTGTACCATAACTATCGTGTCCGCAGAACAAGAACTCAATCCACTTCTTTCATCGTTTGATCGCCAACAGACCAGGCCGATACACCATCCTTAACACAATCTCAATCAATCAGTCTAGTTTGCTTCTCTGGATCATCAGACAGGATCCAATCATTGTAATGATCATTGTTTCTCGCAGTCAAGCCAGACTTTGTCGGGTCCTCCTTGCATGACCCGCGACCACCGTTCCAGACTCAGATCGGCCCTCCTGCTATGTCTCTCTATGTTCTGAACAGTTCACTTTTCTCTCTCTGTTTTCCTCTGTTTTTCCCTAGAACTCATATTTTGTTCCAGGAAACGTGATCCCCCTTATGCAAACCAGTGCACAATTCGAACGGCTCTCTGGCTGTAGATCCCACTAGTGATCGGCCAGCTTTAAGCCTTTCCCTTATCCAATCAACTCTCTCTCTCTCTCTCGATAGTTTCTGTGTGTGTTTTCTCTGTAGTTTTCTGTCTACAAACCGTGCAAGGGAAATCTATCTCTTCTGTCCCAAAAATCCCTGCCCATAACCGTTTCAACACTTCAATCCACGCCCCAGCATTTCCGCAACTGCCTTTTGGCAGTTTCTAATATCCCAGCAAAACCAGTAACTCCTCTTGAGCAGTTTTACTCAACGGTTCTAACCGCTCTCTAGCTACCTTAGCAGTTCTTAGGTTCAACTGTCCCAGTCGGTTACGCATCCAATAACTGTTCTGGAACTTCCATGGTAACCATTCTGGTAACCATCCAGAAACTGTTTTTGTAACCGCTTTGGTAACTACTTAGTAATTGCTCCTAAAACCGCCAGATTATTGTTCTTGCCATTTTACTTGGTTTATCAGTATATGTGTGGCACAGTAACCGTTCCCGCCAAAACGTATATCAATCACCGTTCCCGCCAAAACGTATATCAATCAGTCCATACATAGACTAACTTATCTCAGACGAGAAGTCCAATTGCCTTGTCCGATAAGCTCAACCGCTCTGTTGGGACCCAACAATATTGTCCTATCCGACCAATACTATACATACCACAAGTCCAACACTGTCTGGCTCGACTGATCAGTCTAACTAAACCCGTTCCTACACTGATCCAACTCAGACTGGGACGTTACACTGAACCCTGCGCAAGCGCAGAGATTTAATTTTAATTGATGTTTACTTATCTAGATAGTGTTTCAGTCACTCAAGTTATATCCTAAACAAAAGTTACCCGTATTCCAAAAAAAGAAGAAGCAAAAGTTAACTGATTTTATATGTAAGGAATGTCATAAAATTTAATCTGCAATAATAGTTTCGTTTTTAATTATTTTTTTCAACGTAGAACTGAAAATTGAAGTTTCTAATACGAATAAAAAATCAGAGACAATACAAGAAAAGATAATAAACAAATATCAGATTATTGTACCAAGCAAAGTGATGAGGAAGTCCTTGTAGCCACCAGAAACATCACCAACAATAGTATTATCGATGCTTGATTTATACATATTGAAATAAATTCCTCATATTGAAATAACTGTCCCATTCGCCCTCGTCAACTAATATTCACATGTTCCGAAACCCTCAGTGAACTATTTTTTCAACCACTACGAAGAACTGAAATTTGGAGGGAGACAATTTCTTGTCTTTCTTGATGCTTTTAGTATTTGAATCTGTCTGCTCAATGTTTAAGTATCTTTGCAAAGAATTTCTCAGATCAGCATTTTCATGACATTCATCAGCATCCCCTGTCGACATAAAAACAATTAAACAAACATGAAGCATCCAGGAAAAAAAAAAAACTCAATGAAAGCCGAGCTTAAGATCTTATTAACATTATCAGCGTCTAGAATCATTTTAATGATACAATGGAAAGTCACGACACAAACTTCGGATTCTGAAAAAAAACTCCCGCGAAAAAAAAACAATAGAGTTCATTCCTCAGATCTCCATAAATTATGCATCCACAGCAGAGCTTCTCGCAATCACCTTTGACATGGTAGACACTAAATACACTATTGCAAGATCATTACTGCCCTATACAAAGGGAATTATAGGTTGATATTCTTATTTGCTAATAAAAAAAAACTCTAGATTTGCTGCATTGTGTGGAATTGAGCAAGATTTCGCTCAAACTGATTCAGATTCATAACCAAGTTAAAGAATATTACATAATACATCAAAATAAAGTAGATAGAACACAAACTATGATTGCCATCACTAACTTAACGACTGCATAAAACAGAAGAGTAATAAGAAAAATAGTAAAATACCAAAAACATATGAGTCCGGCCGACAAACTGTTGGGAACACCGTTTGAGATGCAGATCATTGAAGGCTAGGCCGGATCTAAGATTTCGGAGCCTCTAAACATTTCTTTAAGAAATTTCATTAATTTTTTTTTTTGTAATTTGGGAACCATTCCTATGTAAAAAATTTCAAAAACAAATTGGGGGCTGAGGCCAATATTTCATCGCGAAAAAAATCGAAAGTAGCCATGAAAGAAGACGAGAGTGGAGGAGTCTTTGGGTCGAGTCTGGTGAGGGTTTCTGGCGTCTGTGGCCCTAAATTTATAGGATGAAGTTGCAAAATACATGAAACGGCTGAAGAGGAAATCTGATGAAGGAATTGATTTGGAATTGAATGGCAAGCTCGGGTATGAGAACGTTTTTATTTCGTAGAAGATGAAGTGTTCATATCTCGGCTTTTCAGTGTCTGAGGTTTCATGGTTTCAGTGTCTGAGGTTTCATGGTTTCATGCGGCAATGGAACTAAGGAGATGGAACAACTTGAACCAGAGCTTAAAGAAGTCCAAGATGGAGCTAAAGAACAGCTTGAACCTGAGGATACAAAGGACAAGGACCTAAATGTACCCGTTGGTCCAATGACTAGGTCTAAACAAGCGAAATTCCAGCAAGCTCTTCATCAACTTTTACACACTATTCAGGGCAGTCTAGAATGTGCTTATCCAACCAGTCTGGTTGTGATTCAAGCCACCTAAGACATTCATCAAGAGAGGTGTTGTGACTCGCACTCTTTTCCTTGTTTTGGGTTTATCCCATTGGGTTTTCCAAACAAGGTTTTTAATGAGGCTTGGACACAACACTTATACAAAAGCCTCTTGATGAATCTAAGCCCATTTTGTATCCTTAATTTCGTGCAAGAATACACCAAGAGTTTTTTCTTATTTTCAAGTTTGAACTTAGTCTTTCTTTTAATTGTTTTGTGTGTTTCCAAGAAGCTGTGCATGTACAGTCTTCTTCTCTTTATATTATGGTCGAAATCTCTGAATAAAACATCAAACTCTTTTCTAAAAACCCAAGTATTCTCTGAATCCTGTTTGATCAAAGCTTGTCTAGTGTATTTCGGAATCTTCCTTACATTGCGAGCAAAAACCGATAGTCTGAGAGCCATTCCGCAACTCTTAGAAGTATCAACTCAATCCATTGCTTATCACATCAACACAATCGTTGGAGAGCATTCAGGGACGTGATCCTCTTCACCCAGGATCATATCATTACGTTGTGACAAAAAAAACGTATTTACAAGAATGACATCACTTTTAATGACACATAAGCAAAAAACTGGTGCCGCGTAGGAAATCACTAACGTGGATTAATGAACTCATCTGTAAAGCGCTGTAAACTGTGTTACGGCTGAGTAATGGTTACGTTGCGACTGAGATAATCAACCGGGCTGACTTATTACAAAATGGCTGAGTCTTTAGTGACGACTGACTTATAGAAATCTTGCTGATTTATAGGATAATGGCTGATTTACGTACACAAGTTACGGCTGAATTATACATCGGCGGGGTGATTTGACGAAAATTTGATTGAGTTGTACTTAAGACGTGGCTGAGTTATGCTTTGCTGGCTGAGTTAATGATCATCGGCTGACTGAGTTTTTAAAATAACGGCTGACTTCTGGGAGGTTATTACGGCTGAGTTATATTTAGTCATTTGTAATAAGATGGATTAACAGTAAACTCAGTTTAATTATGACTGACTTATTAGTGAAAGATTAATTGCTAGAATAGCATTCATTTAACGGCTGATTTATTTGACGATACGGCTGACTTAAGATTTTGCTTCAATATTACAGCTGATTTATTAGCAGAAGATTAATTACTGAAATAATATTCATGTTTCAACAAACTTACATTGTACTTGATGGTTGATTTAATAAGGCTTTGGTTATGTGTTTGTTTGGTATCTGGCTTATTAATTTTCCATTTCATCATCCATGTCATTAGCTCATATTTGCCATGTCATTAGTAACGTTACAACACTAAAATAAATGTTTATGTTACGCCATTTCTTATTCTTCATTCTTCAGCTTCTTTATCTATCTTTTTCATCTTGTTTCTCATATTTCTCTGAAATCTTATGGATCATGTAATCATTGTTTCTGGTAACTAGATTAAGAAAAACATATATGTATTCAACGCTGACAGTATAGGGTGTAGAGTTCTGCATATAAATGAGGAAACAACACACAAGGAACTCGCAAAGTCGGTACTTGATGATTATGGATTGAATGAGTCTAGGCATCAGATTCAGGTGAGCTACATGTTCACGAATAAAGCTTTGAAAACAATGGCGCACGACACTCCACAAGTTTATGTAGACAATTGCGAGGTTTTCTAAGCCTAAGGAAAATCGATCAGCTACGTCTCTGTGTGGAGAGTACGGAGAACAAGGATGGTGAAATTAGTCGAAATGACAGAGCGAGATAGAAGAGTAAATGGTTATTCAGTTTTAGCTCTAAAGGTGATTAAAAGTTATAGTTGAGTTATTTAAATGATTTGGCTGAGTTTATTAAAGACACGACTGAGTTTCTATAAGGATACAGCTGGACTGGGTTATCTGTAACGATACGGCTGAGTTATTTAAATGATTGGGCTGGGTTATATTACAGATACGGCTAAATTATATTAACACTGCGGCTGACTTAATTCTACAATGTGGCTGGCTTATTTGTATCGTTTTCATGTGGACAGATGAATTATCGGAAATCCTATCGGACGCTGAGATATGCAAGAGAAACCGATGAGGGAACTCCTAAGAGTGGGTTTGAAAACTTGCCTTCTTACTTATACATGATAAGAAGGTAAAATCCGGGTACAATTATGTGTCTTCAAATCGATGAGTTTGGAAGATTCATGTATGTGTTCCTTGCATTAGGTGCGAGCATAAATGGGTTTCCTTTCATGCGCAAAGTTATGATTGTCGCCGGTACATTTCTTAATGGTAAATACAAAGGGACGCTTCTCACAACGCTAGCCCAGGACGGTAACTTTCAGATTTTTCCAATAGCCTTCGGTGTGGTTTTCATTGAAAATGATGACTCATGGGACTGGTTTTTTACGCAACTAAAAGTTTTGATTTCTGACGACGAGGGTCTTGCAATAATCTCGGATAGGCATAACTCTGTAGGGAAATCAATTGGAAATGTGTATCCGTTGTCTTCTCGGGGAATCTGCACTTACCATTTATATAAGAACATTTTGGGACGGTACAAAGGAAAATATGTATTTCGTCTGGTGAAGAAAGCATGAAGATGTTTTTATATGCGTGACTTTACTGTAATGCTCGAGCAGAATGAAGCGATTAATCATGAACTTTATGGCTACCTCCAAAGAGATGATGTCCGACTGTGGGCCCGTCTTCATTTCCCAAGCGGAATGTACAATTTGATGACTACGAACATAGCGAAATCAATGAATAGAGCATTGTCAAATCTATAAGTCTTAACATTGTCAAACTATTAGAATCGATACGGGTAATGATGACCAGATGGTTTGGTGACCGGAGAGAGGATGCTAAATCACAACCAACCACACTTATGCGTGATGTTGAGAAACTACTACATGTAAGTCAGTCGTAACAGTCCATAAGTCAGCCGTAAAATTTCATAAACCAGGTGTAAAAGTTTATAAGTGAGTCGTAACATTTTTATTATGTATTTATAATAGGGTCGTGTTACTGCCGCCAGACTGTTGACGGTACAAAGGATTGATGCTCATCACACTGAAGTTACAAATGGCTCTTCTGGGGAGTCTTTGCATGTTGTTAACTTGGATGGGATAAAGTGCACATTCAGGCGTTTCGAACACGATAAATTACCATGTGTGCACGCAATTGCGGCGGCCGAGTACCAAAATGTTTGTCGTATATCTCTATGCAGTCCTTACTATTAAAGTGCTTATTTGGTGAGCGCATACGCTGAATCTTTCATGCTGGTTGATTCAGCGCAATAAGTTCCAGAAAACGAGGCTAACCAACCATGCTTGCCCCCGTTTATTCGTCAACAACCATGAAGGATGATATAGCCTATTTATTACGAGTTTTAGGCTATGTTTTGGACTCTATTTAGGGTCTATTATGTGTGTCTAGGCTATGTTTTAAGGTCTTTACAGGTCAAAGTACGTTTTGGAGATATTTGGAGCTTTTAGAGCATTTACAAGAGAATAATTCATAGCTGATCATTGAGAGAGTCAAAGTACAAGACTGCCATCAATTGACGGCACTGTCTTGACGTCAACCTATGTTACATGACCAAGATCGATCGATGCTGCACACTTGCCATCGATCGATGACCAATTCGCAGACAGCTGATTTCAAGCCCAAGTTAAAGACAAGTCACAAGATTACAAATTTACCCTTGGACGAGTTTTACCAAGATTTTAGGGTTTTATATTTATAATTTATGTATGGGGCCAAAAGGAGAGATGCACGCATACGTACGGAGACGTACGGTGCTAAGTGCTAGGTTCTTTAGTATTCTATTTAGGGAGAAGATTCATAACTCCTTAGGGAGATTTATATTGGAACCCCAACGTTTTATATGCATTATATTCAGATTATTATTCTTACTTTGATTATTGTTGAGTAGTTATCAACTAGGTTTAGGGTTTATTAATTGTATTGATGAATTAACCAAAAAAAATAGAATTGGTAGGGTAATTATTAGATCTATCAATAGAATTGTGTTTATTGTTTGTGTTCTAGAGTAGCTAACTAGAACCCCGATCATAGGATAGTTAGGCGCAAGCGAGAGCATGGTCTATTACTGGAATTAATCCTGTTGAGCTAGGTTGCTAGAAAAAATCGAGAGTTTATTTAGTTAATCTAGTGAACTTATAGAATTAGATCATAAAGCTTGACTCAAGAAACCATCGATCGACGCATGATCATTGCCAACGATCGATGGTCAATCCATGTCAACAAGTGAGAGCTGAGACATTAGACTTAGTCAATAGATTAGACTCACTGCGAGAGTTGGTTGTCTTTTATATTAGATATCGAGTTCTATGATTAATACCATTAGCTTCTATCCTCTAGAATCCACTTGTCTTAAACCCTAGATCTAGTATATTACATTTACATCTAGTTAGTTTATTAGCATATGTCCATATTTACATTATTAGCATATTTCAATAATTACATTATTAGCATATTTTCATATTGCATCTACACTCTCCAATAAGGAATATTTCCTAGCTTGTTACCAATATATATAATCACCTAGCTTAACCTTTAGGAATAAGAAATCTATTATGTGTCATTGTTCTATGTGGATTCGATCCCTAAGTACTACACCTGATCTCTCTTGGCAAGAGTATTGTTTTCTGTGTTAGGATTAAGGGTTAATTTGATACTTACTTGTTTAGGATATTTATACCCTGCTAGAACAGTAAACACAACCATGCCCAATTTGGCGCCGTTGCCGGGGAACATTGATCACCATTAGATTTAATTTCTAAGGTTTAGTCTAGGTTTGTTTTACTTTCAAGTTACTGATTTTTCTTTTCCTTTGTCTTCAGGTGCATGCAAAAGAGTACCAGTAGCATATAAAGGACTAGAATTACTATTCTCAGACCTGCGGAAACTCGAACGTACGATCATCAATGAAAGACGACGAGCATCAATCGACGGCATACATTGAGTGTCGACCGACACTTCTTTAAGGATAACATCAACCGGCATCAGAACTCTAGCATCGACCGACATTGATCACTTAGCATCGATCGACAGCATCTCACCCGCTTTGATCAACGACAACAGACGAGTTCAGATGGTTGCACCTATAATTGTGGTTCAGAATGATAATGGAAACTTACATGACCTCAACGGTCATCTGCGTAATGCAGCAGGTCAAAAGATAGACGATCAGGGGGCTGTAATCCCTAATACAAAAGAAGACGCTGCAATAGCTCAACTTGAAGCTAACGCCCAAGCTTCTCAACGAACGCTGGCTGATACAACCGTCCAGACCAGTTATACGTCAACAGATCCGCCATTCATCCTCCAGCTTTTCAGAGAAATGATTTTGAGATCAAGCCCGCTTTCTTCGGACTTGTAGCACATACACCTTACCATGGACTGCGACATTAACACCCTATAGATCATATGGAGGGATTTGAGGACCTAGTGACTGCTATTAAAGCCAATGGAGTCCCTGAGGACTATGTTTTCTGTAAGCTCTTCAAGTACTCACTTGTTGGAGAAGCTTCATACTGGCTTAAGCAACTACCACTAGGGTCCCTGACATCCTGGAATGACATTAAAAAACAATTTCTTGCATAAATTCTTTGATGATGCAAGAGCAGAGAATTTGAAGAGCAAAATTGCTACTTTTCACAAGAACCTTTAGAATCTTTCAGAAACTCGTGGATCAGATTCAAGTCCTACCAAAGAGACTGTCCTCATAATGGGTTCAACGAAGTGCAGCTTCTTAGCGCATTCTTCAGAGGTATTGGATTACAATATCACATGGCTTTAGACACAACTAGTAAGGGAAACTTCAGCACCAGAAGCCCTGAAGAAGCTACAAGATTGATTAAAAACCTAGCATCTGGCAGCAGCACCAAGAACACCGATTTTGAGAGAAGGAAATCAGCTCCAGCTGTGAGCAAGGAGAAGATTTAAGAGGTCAAGGCAAAATTGGATGGTGTTCAGAGATTTTTTAAGAAGCAAGTTACTTTTGCGGACGTGGAAGCAATTGAGTTTGGAGAAGATGAGATTGATGAAGAAGATGTAAACTACATTTATGGGAATGGTTTTGAGAGACAAGGGAATTCATGCTTCAATAGGAACTCCTATGGTGCAGGTCAAAGTAGTAACTTTTATCAGAATTCGCAGCGAAGACCCTTCAACAAACCTGACTTATGGATCTACCTACTACCAGAATCCTCCTCCAGAAAGTTAAGAAAGCAAAATTTAAGCAATGGTTGACAGAGTTTTAGAGGGACAGCAGAAGATGACTGTGGATTTCAATTTGAAGATAGATGGTCTGTACCTCAACCTCATTACCAAGTTCGAAAACCTCAGCATTCATGAGAAGAAATTGGAGAATCAAGTGATGCAAACAAGTGAGACCATTAAGAAGCATGAGAGTTTGATCAAGTAGAAAATCGAGGCTGGGCAAAGACACCACGTAAATGAATTGATTGATGATGATTTCTGGCAGAAGTCAAGAGAGAGGAGCTCCAAGATAGCAATTTTTGTGTGGAAAATTTGGTTTCACTCGGCAATTCTAATTCGCATCGATCGACACCAATTGGAGATCATCAATCGACGGTGAAACCTACAGACTCAGTGTCTTCATGTGAATTGACTAACATCGATCGACACCATTTTCATGATATCGATCGACAAAGTGACATAGTAATCGATCGACAACACACACTTAGCATCGAACGACAAGAGAGAAATCCAGTTTGACTACCAAACCTAAATGCGAGCTTGATTGTACGTCCGACTGTGATAATTTCAGAATAGAATACAGACACATCTGAAGCTATGGATACTGATAGAGAAGATGAATGAAACTCAAAAATGAGACAAAAGATTCCTAAACATCAACGCAGAGAAGTCAATGAAAAGGAGATAAATAGCTTTGCTAAAAGAGTTTTTAAAATTCCTCTAGATACTTCTTTTGATGAGGCTTATTATACTCACAGGTTGTGGATGTTTTTTCAGGGAAACAAGGGAGACAGATGATATAATAGATTGAACCTCGGAGAGAAGATGAAGCAGAGGATCTGTCTGAAGAAGAAAAGTGATCCTAGAAAATTCGTGGTTCCATGCTTATCAAAGGAAACAAATATCCCAACGCCCTTTGTGACACTGGATCTTCAGTGAGCATTATGCCAAAATCAATGGCAGAGGAGCTAGACCTGAAAGTGGAACCCTCCAACGATTCATTTACATTTGTAGAGAGCTCAAGAGTGAACTTAGGAGGGATGGTAAAAGATGTTCCAGTGCAGATCAAAAATACATTCGATCCAAAAGACTTTCATGTGATGGACATCTGGATATAATGGAACTCTTCTCTACTCCGTTGGATAACATTCATGGCTACTTTATTTATGAACCTGTCAAGAATAAGAACAAGGCTACCCTGATCGAATTGTGAAATGATGTAGAGCTTGTGGCCACATGTTTCTGCAAATATGAGTTCAGTGACGAATCGGAAGAAGGAGCATTGATCGACACCCAACGCCACCCATCGATCGGCAGCCATACAGTTCAATAATCAATCGACACCCACCCATCGATCGACAGATATACTTGCAATGGCTAATGGAGCTGGAAACCTTTTTGTCCACCAGTCTGATTATTGAGCATCGATCGACAATCCACATACACCATCGATCGAAACTGATCCGGCATACCAAGGTTACAAGAGAGATTACGAAGAGAAGCTTACATAGAGGAAGAACTTATTGAATCTCGCAGCCTGGCACTGGAAGAAGCTAGCTGGGTACTGAAGGCAAGAGTGGGCAATCCAGCATCAATCCTCAACATATCTTGGCCATCAAATGACATCAAACGAAGAACTGAAGAATTACTTGGAGCAGAAGATACAGAAGATAGTTATCTCAGACTAGACGAGTTTGGAATTTTCAAAGATATAGAGGGACGTGCACGAGATCTTTACGAGAGAATTGTCAATCTACCTAAGGAAGATGTAGCAGACGTCCTTGTTATGGCTAATGAATCAGGAAGTTTATTTGGACAACAGCAACAGCCATCGATCGACACGCAGGTGCCGACATCGATCGACATCAAGGAGCAGAAGCACGAGCCTATCCAATACTAGACATAAATCGACAACAAGAAGCACCCATCGATTGATACCACCATTTCAGAAGTCCACGAGTTCTGTAAATCTAACCCCTTTACTTCAGAAACTCTGGGACCGGTCAATTGGATAAATCCCCTTCTGATAGACAATCGGGTAGAGTATGGAAAGAGAGCTTTTGATACTGATGGCAGAAAGATTTCTTTTGGAAAAAGCAAGATGAGTATGGCATCTACATAGATGAGAATGGTAATGCACGCGCTATAGAAGAAATAATTGTGAATGGGCAAGAGGAATTTATCAGAGCAGTTCTAGAGAGAGCTACTGTGTTTGAGTACATATACATATGTTTACCTGAACATGTAGAAAAGATCGCTATGTCCAGGAAGAAGCAAGAAACATATAGCAGAGTAGAGATTGACGATCTTGTGAATGAGATCTACAACGCTCAAGAGATGTCATTAAAAGATTTCTACAAGAGGCCTGATGATGTATATTATCCTATAGACAAGTGTCTCACCGGTCTGACTACACACATGGATAAGATGCAGCAAGATTTGGATACTATTCAAAGACAATATGCGATTGGAGCAGACAGAGTGACATCGATCGACGGCAGCATTACGCCATCGATCGATACCAATTTTGACAGACAGAAAACCGCAACAAAAAATCAATTGGAAGACATGTTCAATGAGATTGCTTTTTCTCAGTGCCTAATGAAGGAAGATATTTCTCAGAAATTGGAGGATATATCAGAGACTACAGCTTCTAGACTTAGAATGCTTTAGCGTAATATTCGTCAACAACCAGGAAGGCTGATATAAACTATTTATTACCAGTTTTAGGCCATGTTATGGACTTTATTTATGTTCTATTATGTGGTGTCTAGGCTACGTTTTAAGGTCTTTACTGGTCCATGTACGTTTTGGAGAAATATGAAGAAACTTAGAGCTTTTGGAGCATTTAGAGGAGAATATTTCGTAGCTGATCATTGAGAGAGTTAAAGTACAAGACTGCCATCGATCGACGGCACTGTATTGATGTCGACCGATGTTACATGAACAAGATTGATCGATGCTGCACACTTGCCGTCGATCGATGACCAATTCGCAGACAACTGATTTCAAGCCCAAGTTAGAGACAAGACAAAAGATTACAATTTTATCCCTGGACGAGTTTTGACTTATATTTTATGGTTTTATATTTATACTTTATGTATGAGGGAAAAAGGAGAGACGCATGCATGTGTACGTAGACGTACAATACTAAGTGCTAGGTTCTTTAGTATTCTTTTTAGGGAGAAGGTTCATAACTCCATAAGGAAATTTGTATTGGAACCTCAATGTTTTATATATGCATTATATTTAGATTATTATTCGTACTTTGATTATGTCTGAGTAGTTATCAACTAGGTTAATGGTTTATTAATGGTATTGATGGATTAGCAAACATTAGTATCGGTAGGGTAATTATTAGATCTATCAATAGAACTGTGTTTATTGCTTGTGTTATAGAGTAGCTAACTAGAACCCTGATCATACGATAGTTAGGCGCAAGCGAGAGCATGGTCTACTACCGGATTTATTCCTGTTGTGATAGGTTGCTAAAACCAAACGAGAGTTGATTTAGTTAATCTAGTGAACTTATCGAATTTGGTCATAAAGCTTGACTCAAGAAACCATCGAGCAACGCAGGATCATTGCCATCGATCGACGCAGGATCATTGCCATCGATCGACAGTCATTCCGTGTAAACAAGCGAGAGATGAGACATTGGACTTAGTCAATAGATTAGACTCGCAACGAGAGTTATTCGTCTTTTACATTAGATATTGAGTTCTATGATTAATACCCTTAGCTTCTATCATCTACAATTCACTTGCTTGAAGCCCTAGATCTAGCATATTTATATTCAACATCTAGTTAGTTTATTAGCATATTTCCATAATTACATTATTAGCATATTTCCATATTGCATCTAC
>CAJHQQ010003377.1:0-45116 GCA_905132885.1 Moricandia moricandioides
AAACAATAATTCTTTAAAAATCATCTAACGATCGCCTATTAACTTTTAGTGGTATATAATACAAATGAAAAGTGAGGTTCATCCAAACAAATCGATTGATCCTAATTAGACCAAGTACAACAATTGAAAATCAACATTATATACTAACATATAGGTGTTTTAATAAAATCTACATTCAATCAAAAATCACAACCTAAACCTGAATTGATGGCAAAATATTTTTTTTTCCACAACCAGTTGTAAGTCGTAACTTGTTGTTCGTTTTGATGTTCCTTAACTGAACGAGCGATGCTAAAATTTTTAGCAACTTAAAATTTAAAGATTTTAAGACCTACGACTGGTTTATGCGACTGTTCTTCACTATTTCTTAGATTCATAAGCCTAAAATCAATTTAGTGGAATCTTTCGTGCATATTTTTTTCCACCAAAAATGTCTTAGAAAACACTTTGGCCCTTAGAATTTTAGTATCTTATTTTTTGTGCAATATTTTTTGAAAACACATGCGAATGAAAAATATTTGTGAATGAACAATATTTCGTTGTCGATGCAACATCAAAACAAACTAGACCAAAAACAAATCATTATATTTAAGAATAAAAACTAAAAAGAATCTAAAGCCATGATTAACCCGGGTATCTTAAGGTGGAGTTCTTAACGTAAAATTTGTTTTTTTTTTTTTTTTATACATTTTTCCGGCTAAGAAACGTCTCTTATGGTTCTTATTTAAGAGACGGTTCTTAGGTTTTCTTAGTTAAAAGCTAAGAAACGTCTCTTAGAAAAGCTAAGAACTCTACCTTAACAGACCTAGATTAATCCTGTTCTAACTCAATTCTAGAATCAACTCTTATGTCTTATCTTGCTTTTTTAATTATTAAAATTTCAGAAAATGTTCATCTATTTAAAAGTGAAGTACACAATTACCGGATTAACTGTACGTCAATGAGTTTAGAAATTGCATTTATTCCATAACTACTTTTCCACCGCTTCTTTCTTTGCGACTCTGTATGCGATCAGGGCCGGCTTAAGGTCAACCAGGACCCTTGGGCAAAACTTTTTTAAAGACCCTATAGTAATTTATTTATATTTAAATTGGATAAAAATTTCACACGAGCATCAATCATGCACATTTTTTTATTTGATATTTCAGTTAGAAAAGTTTGTGATACTGTGTTTTAATGCAGTCTAAATTTTGATCATATATGTTAATGAAAATAATTAAGACTCCTAATATTACTGGATTTGGAGCGGGCCCGGGGCGGTCGCACCTTCCGCACTCCTGATTTTGTGATTTCGGCCAGTACGCGTCTCTGCCGGCTCCGTGCCTCCTTTAATTTCTAGTATTTTGGTTGTATGAAACATACTTAGATGTAACATATGGATCATATCCAAAGATTTTATAATTGATAAAAAGGTTTTGATCATAATAGACACCATCCAAAAACAAAATCATATTAGATAAGAAACTAAACTGGATAAAGTTAACGAATCAGTATATTAATGCGGATTAGCTTCTGTTATTTTTTTTCAGTTTCAAAATTTTAATAGTGTAATTGTTGAAAGTCTATTTCATATAATTGTTTTCAACTTCCATATGATTTTAAAATCTTACAAACAGAAGACTATTAAACCACTGATGCGAAAGGCTAGTGATATGAGTTCAACATTGCTCCAAAAGGCTTCATTTAGCAACTTAAATTAAAGGCTAAAGCGATAGGTAATAAAATCATACACAGATCAACAGGGAATTCAAAAAAAAAATCTTATCCTGAAATCAAATTACCATTTCCTGTCTGCTGACGATACATATACAGTATAGCCCTAGCAGAGAGAGAGAAGAGAGTATGGGAGAAGGTGTTACTTGGAAGCATGCTCATAGCTGAAAATTTTGACAGCACACTTTTCTTCGGGAAATTTACAACTCAAAACCTTGCGTACCTATATGTTTTGTAAAATTAGCCCTTCAACTCTGCAAAACGGGTCATATGATATCATTAAATATACTTATGTCTCTTCACCAAAAAAAATACATAATTACCTTTGTTTATAGTTTAACTAAATATGGATGATGAACACAATGCAAGTGTATTCGTAATTTTCTAGGATATTTATATGTTTTTAATGGTCTGAAATAGTCTTACTCAACAAAAAGATGATGAGGTACTTTGCAATTTTCCTACTTCAAGAATTACTAGAGTAAATATATTATTTATACTTTAATGCTATATTGTGTAACTCTATAATCTTATCATCAAAATTTTTTATTCGACATTATTAATATATAATAAATTTTTAATATAATTTACTTTGTTACATACTAATATTATTTTCGACTCCGATACAATAAATTTATAATTCAAAACATCAAATAGTGAATCTCTTTTAAATATGATTTTTCAAATCTCTACATTTTCCATATAGTATATTTTAAAATTTATCTAGTTATACAATAGAAAATATATATATTTTGGATAATTGTGTTTAAAAAAATATAATGTAGCATCTATAATTTCAATATAGCTCAGTTTTATTCTGTTATCGGCTAGATCTTGTGAATACATTTCATATTGGCTATATGAATATTCGGTTTTGAACCACGCTTCAATTTAAGTTGAGCTTACAAAACTAATAGATCTAAAAAATTTTGTCCCAAAAATAGCACTCAAAGAGAAAAATGACTAAAATAGACTTTTTTAAAGGATGTAAATATATATTTATACCCTTGGATTAACTAATCTAAACTTAGGGTTTAGAGTTATGGGGTGGGAGTTTTGGAGTTGAAGATTAAAAATTAAAAAATATTAAAAAATATTAAAATTTTCAAAAATAAAAAAGTTTATTTCGGTCATTTTTTTCTCAAAATCTATTTTTGTGACAAAAACTTCAAAAAAAGTTATTTGAGAGATTTGCCCTTAGTTTCACGCACTCATCCCCGGCAAAACGCATGCAGTTAGACCATCGGTTTCACCGATCCAAACCGTGGTTGGTGGGGGAGCCTGAGAGTCTAGAGATTTTGCTTCTATGGTCGACCGAAACACATACCTCTAGCAAAACATAGCAAAGTTCGATTTGTGACTAATTTTTTGTTAGCAAATCCATATTAGTAGTTTACAAAATCTCGAGTCACAAACACCATAAACAGAACACGTTACATTTTGGATAATAGATACTTTAACATCTTCTAAAGTTAATTAATATCGTTCAAGTGATACAAGTCCACCATTAAATTAGCTAACCCCATTTTAACCATAGTATTTTTAGTTTTAAACATAAATTAAGAACACCACGGGAAAACCTCTAGTATTATATAGGGTTTGTAAAATCGTAATAAACACACACAAGAACCCTCTATATAAAGCCATTACTCAGCACCTTATCAATTACAAGAGAAAACGTTTGTCACAAAAGCCACAACACAAAATAAGAAAACAATTCTTAAAAAATAAACAGTTCTTGAAACTTTGCATCAATGGAGGGATCAAAGGCGCCTCACTTAGCGATGATACCGAGTCCTGGAATGGGCCACCTCATCCCATTCGTCGAGTTAGCTAAACGACTCGTCCACAACCACGGCTTCACCGTAACCTTCGTCGTCGTTGGCGAAGGTCCACCGTCAAAAGCTCAGAGAACCGTCCTCGGCTCTCTCCCTTCTTCCATCTCCTCCGTCTTTCTCCCTCCCGCCGATCTTACGGATATCCCGTCAACGGCTCGCATTGCAACTCGCATATCGCTTACCGTGACTCGTTCGAACCCGGAGCTCCGGAAAGTCTTCGACTCTTTCGCGGCGGAGGGTCGTTTGCCGACGGCGCTCGTCGTCGATCTTTTTGGAACAGACGCTTTCGATGTCGCTTTTGAGTTCAAAGTGTCACCGTATCTTTTCTACCCATCAGCGGCCAATGTCCTGTCGTTCTTTCTACATTTGCCTGAACTTGACGAAACGGTGTCGTGTGAGTTTAGGGAATTAACCAAACCGGTTAAGCTGCCCGGATGTGTACCGGTCTTCGGCAAAGATCTCCTCGAACCAGCTCAAGACCGGAAAAACGACGGATATAAATGGCTTTTACACAACACCAAGAGGTACAAGGAAGCCAAAGGGATTCTTGTGAATACCTTCGACGAGCTTGAACCAAATGCTATAAAGGCCTTACAAGAACCAGGTCTTGATAAACCACCTGTTTACCCGGTTGGACCGTTGGTTAACATTGGTACGCGTGAGGGTGACCAGAGCGAAGACTCTGAATGCTTAAAGTGGTTGGACAACCAGCCGTCCGGTTCGGTTTTGTATGTGTCCTTCGGTAGTGGCGGTACGCTCTCATGTGAACAGCTTAATGAGCTTGCTCTTGGTCTTGCCGATAGTAAGCAACGGTTTCTTTGGGTCATAAGAAGTCCGAGTGGGGCTGCTAGTTCTTCGTATTTTGATTCGCATAGCCATACCGATCCATTAACATTTTTACCACCCGGGTATTTAACTCGCATCAAAGATAGAGGCTTCGTGGTCGCCTCTTGGGCTCCACAAGCCCAAATCTTGGCCCATTCATCCACAGGAGGGTTTCTTACTCATTGCGGATGGAATTCAACTATGGAAAGTATAGTAAATGGTGTTCCACTTATAGCATGGCCATTATACGCTGAGCAAAAGATGAATGCAGTTTTCTTGACGGAAGATATCCATGTGGCGCTTAGAGCCCGTGCAGGGAATGATGGGCTGGTGATGAGAGAGGAGGTATCTAGAGTGGTGAAGGGATTAATGGAAGGTGAAGGTAAAGGAATGATGGAAGGTAAAAGAGTGAGGAATAAGATGACGAAAATGAAGGAAGGAGCTTGTAGGGTGATGAAGGATGATGGGTCATTTACAAAGGCCCTTAATCAGTTAGTCTTGTAAATGAAAAGTCCACCAATGAGAGTTAGAGCAAAATGGTAAGCATTTAAATAATATTGTGTTTATAATTTTTAGCAAATGATTGCCTCTAGTTTCAGTTTTGATGTGTATTTTTTATGAAAATGTCTGTGTTTTTTTCTTACAGTGGTCTTGTTAGTAGACATAGACCCTATCTTTAACCCTCTTGTAAGATCAGAACCCGGGATGGGTTGCTCGGCGGTACCATACCATTACCGGTTGGATTATGATAAGTGTAGAGTTTGTAAATGTTATTTTTCGTTTCCAAGCAGACCAAACTGGTTTGTAACTTTGTCAGTATAACGATATCCTTACTAGTTGATTCTATTTTACGTCGATATTATTCTACTATGTAACCAAAATATAATTGGTTGAAAAGAGTTATGTAATGAAATAGTATGATCACGAACATAATATATTATTTTGTCACAACAACTATGACTTGTCTACTTTATAGCATTTTCTTTCAGTAATCTTTAAGTGTTTGGTAAATAACTTACCTGTAAATCTATACACTGCCTCTCACTCTCTCGGGTTTATAGACCAGTTTTGCACGTTTATGTAATATGCTATATGACAACAGATTGTAGACACATTCAAGGCTACGATGTACCACGATGGACTGGAATGTACCACAATGTTGTTTGTAGTTAGATTCAGTAGTAGGTAAAATGGGTTTTAAAGCGAAACTGTTGGGTCTTCCAAGAGTTCTTTTGCATTCTAAGTTTAATGGCAATGGAAAAACACCATGCCGTTCTACTACATCAGCCGACGATGTCTTGCCGTTCTTGGGTAGCTAGTGTTGGAATCCTGCGTAGTCAATCGTCACGAGTGACATATGCCATACGACAAACATTCAGTTCTTTAGAATCTTTTGGCAGATATCTGAACAAATAATGCATAATTTTATATCATCGTTTTATTCGGTTTCTAGTAGTATTGATTAAAGAACTATTTGGCTCCTTCGGTAGCTATAACAACTGTACGATTCCAAAATTATCATATGCTGATACGTAAATATAAAATTATCATATTATATTTACGTATGAAATTATACATATCAGCTTCAGATCTGGACAGCTTAGAGACTTGTTTTTCCAAGTTAGTGCTACCTATACTCCTTCAAACCTAAGCCATATGAAATAGTCAAAGGATATTCATCAGAAGCAAAACATTTAGGATTTAGAAGCACTGTACATTTTTTTTTTTGATTAACCTGGGGGTATTCCAGGCCCATGGAGAGGCCCAGACTAATCCCCAATGGGAGGTGCAGCCCATGGATAGACCCTCTCTCCGGGTATTCAAATGGGCCCTAAAACATGGGCCCATATCCGTGTAAGGTGACCAGGATAATTGTGACTTAGTTTCGCGCAGCAGGTGGATCGAACCTGAAACGTGTTGGCGTCCCAGTCCCGTCTCCTTACCACTCGACCACAATCACCCGGTCTGTACATTTTTATTTTAAAAATATGTTTTGAAACATATCATTATAGTCTGGCAAAACGCTTTTAATTTGTTTTTATCAGGAATTGTGATTTTATAGTGTTTTCTTACATTTCCCATTATGTCATAATTCTTAAGTGATTCATAATCATTAAAAAATTATTCTTTTTTAGGAGAGAGCAAATCATTTTGTACATTGACTTTTTTTCTATTTTTCAAAAACCCCGCTCTTTGCAAATACTATCTCTGTTCCATATTAAGTGTCGTTATAAAAAAATTGGTTACAAAATAAGTGTAGATTTCAATTTTCGATGCAAAATTAATTAACTTTTTATTGTAATTTATTTTTTATTGGTTGAAATATAGTTAGTTATATAGATAATTATGTTTTTATATCAAAAATATGCAAAATTAATATGTGTGTACAAAGTTAAAGTGACAGTTAATATGAAACAAATGTAGTACTATAGATAACAATTTGAAAAGTTATTCAACATTCATTTTAAGAAATATAGAAGAATAAATTGTTAAGTCCCAAGTTTTCAACTATTATTCTCTTCTAACCATCATTATCGCAGATCCTTAGGGGGGGGGGGGGGGGGGGGGGGGGGGTTTGGTTAATTAAGCATTTAATTAATGAAAAGTAAAGAAATTAGAAGTAACCGATCCTTAATAAGCTATTTTCGTGATCGATTTTGAAGGGGGTTTTTAGGACGCGTGTCACCACATGAGAGGAGGTGAGTTTTTATTTTCTATTTTGTTTTCTTTTTTCTCCTCATTTGGTCTCTTCGTGTTCTCCGTCGAAGAGAGCAAAGCGACGATCGATCCTCCACCACATCCTCTTCTACAGATCCTCCACCACCGATCCTCTGTCTTTCATTGTCATCGTTCTCGTCTTCTCAGTGACAAAGGAAGGATCGAAACCCACCACCGATCGAAACCCGCTACCGATCGAAACCCCCACCAAAGAGAGACTCTCTCTCGTCTTCTCTGTCGGCCCTCACCGCTTCTCCCCTGTCTTCTCTTCTCTTCTCCATCAGTTGAAGGATCGAAACCCACCACCGATCGAAACCCACCACCGTTTGAAACCCACCATCACCGACTCTCTCTCGTCTTCTCTGTCGCTCCTCACCGCTTCTCCTCTGTCTTCTCTCCTCTTCTCCATCAGTTGAATGATCGAAACCCACCACCGATCGAAACCCACCACCGATCGAAACCCACCACCACCGATCGAAACCCACCACCACCGACTCTCTCTCGTCGACTCTGGCGGTCCTGATGGTGACTCCTCCGTCGCTTCTCATCTTCTCCGGCAGAATAAGGATGCAAACCCACCACAGACAACGCGTTTCATATCTGGTAATTAACTTTCTCACCCCATCCTTTTGCTTTCAATTTCATTCATCTTAATTAGTGTTTTAAAGATAATTTTGCTTGTCAAGTGGCAAAGACTTGGCTCTGTATTTAAAAATTGAATTGTATTTAGGATGAATGGAATTGTATTTAGGATGATTGTCTTTATTACATTTTGCCATGTTTATGGTTATGCTGATGAAATAAACCTTCTTCCCTGTGTTTGAAATTTGCACAGATATGACCTGAACGTCGACCTTATGGATGTTCATGCAGACAAGACTACATTTCATCGCTTTGATAAGTTCAACCTGTTGAGGTTAGTGTGCAAAAGTTGAAATCATTTTCTTGCTATTTTCTTAATTGATTTTGCCAGATAGTTGTTAGGTGATGAATGCTGGTTAATCAATGCTTGTGATGAATGCTGGTTAGAGTTAGGATTTGGTTAGTGAATGGTTGATGTGATCAATGCTGGTTAGAGTTAGGATTTGGTTAGTGAATGGTTGATGTGATCAATGCTGGTTAGAGTTAGGATTTGTTTAATCAATGCTTGTTAGGAGATGGTTAGGTAATAAATAAGTTAGATAGCTGTCTACTCATCAACTCTAAACGAGTGAAAGAGTAAAGACAGTGATGAAAGCTTCTGTGATGAATGTTTTGTAGCAGCAACTCTTTTCATCTATAAAACCAGGGTTCTTTTTTCTCTTTTCATCTATAAAACCAGGGATCTTTTTTCTTTCTCCTTCCAACATCCTGAAACACATTTCTTCTTCTTTCTTCTTCTTTCTCACTTCCTAGGATATGGATTCTACGAATCCATATCATCACACAACCAATTTTGTTGACCTCTTGCAGAGTCAACAAGATTGTCACCTTCCCGAATCCTTTCATTATGATTGTACTGAAACATCAAGCTTCTGTGAGGACTCACTGTCTAAGCGTAAAGAAAGGAAGAAATGGTCTCCCTCTGATGATTGTGTGCTCATTAGCGCATGGTTAAACACCTCTAAGGATCCGGTAGTTGGCAATGAGCAGAAAGCAGGTGCTTTCTGGAAGCGCATTGCAGCTTACTTTGCAGCAAGCCCAAAGGTGGAAAGAAGTGAAGAACGAGAGGCTATCCAGTGTAAGCAAAGGTGGCAGAAGATGAATGATCTTGTTTGCAATTTCTGTGGAGCCTATGCGGCTGCAACAAGACAAAAAACAAGTGGTCAGAGTGAGAGTGATGTTGTTAAACTGGCACACGAGATCTTCTACAACGATCATAAGATAAAATTTAACCTTCACCATGCTTGGGAGGAGCTGAGAAAAGACCAGAAATGGTGTGCACTTGCGAGTAGTAAGATTGATGGATCACAATCATCAAACGCTAAGAAGAGAAAGTGTGAGGATGGAGCACAATCATCAAGCTCTCAGTTTGATGAAAAGTAATTAAGCATTTAATTAAGCATTTAATTAATGAAAAGTAAAGAAATTAGAAGTAACCGATCCTTAATAAGCCATTTTCGTGATCGATTATGAAGGGGGTTTTTAGGACTCGTGTCACAACATGAGAGGAGGTGAGTTTTTATTTTCTATTTTGTTTTCTTTTTTCTCCTCATTTGGTCTCTTCGTGTTCTCCGTCGAAGAGAGCAAAGCGACGATCGATCCTCCACCACATCCTCTTCTACAGATCCTCCACCACCGATCCTCTGTCTTTCATTGTCATCGTTCTCGTCTTCTCAGTGACAAAGGAAGGATCGAAACCCACCACCGATCGAAACCCGCTACCGATCGAAACCCCCACCAAAGAGAGACTCTCTCTCGTCTTCTCTGTCGGCCCTCACCGCTTCTCCCCTGTCTTCTCTTCTCTTCTCCATCAGTTGAAGGATCGAAACCCACCACCGATCGAAACCCACCACCGTTTGAAACCCACCATCACCGACTCTCTCTCGTCTTCTCTGTCGCTCCTCACCGCTTCTCCTCTGTCTTCTCTCCTCTTCTCCATCAGTTGAATGATCGAAACCCACCACCGATCGAAACCCACCACCGATCGAAACCCACCACCACCGATCGAAACCCACCACCACCGACTCTCTCTCGTCGACTCTGGCGGTCCTGATGGTGACTCCTCCGTCGCTTCTCATCTTCTCCGGCAGAATAAGGATGCAAACCCACCACAGACAACGCGTTTCATATCTGGTAATTAACTTTCTCACCCCATCCTTTTGCTTTCAATTTCATTCATCTTAATTAGTGTTTTAAAGATAATTTTGCTTGTCAAGTGGCAAAGACTTGGCTCTGTATTTAAAAATTGAATTGTATTTAGGATGAATGGAATTGTATTTAGGATGATTGTCTTTATTACATTTTGCCATGTTTATGGTTATGCTGATGAAATAAACCTTCTTCCCTGTGTTTGAAATTTGCACAGATATGACCTGAACGTCGACCTTATGGATGTTCATGCAGACAAGACTACATTTCATCGCTTTGATAAGTTCAACCTGTTGAGGTTAGTGTGCAAAAGTTGAAATCATTTTCTTGCTATTTTCTTAATTGATTTTGCCAGATAGTTGTTAGGTGATGAATGCTGGTTAATCAATACTTGTGATGAATGCTGGTTAGAGTTAGGATTTGGTTAGTGAATGGTTGATGTGATGAATGCTGGTTAGAGTTAGGATTTGGTTAGTGAATGGTTGATGTGATCAATGCTGGTTAGAGTTAGGATTTGGTTAATCAATGCTTGTTAGGAGATGGTTAGGTAATAAATAAGTTAGATAACTGTCTACTCAGCAACTCTAAACGAGTGAAAGAGTAAAGACAGTGATGAAAGCTTCTGTGATGAATGTTTGTAGCATCAACTCTTTTCATCTATAAAACCAGGGTTCTTTTTTCTCTTTTCATCTATAAAACCAGGGTTCTTTTTTCTTTCTCCTTCCAACATCCTGAAACACATTTCTTCTTCTTTCTTCTTCTTTCTCACTTCCTAGGATATGGATTCTACGAATCCATATCATCACACAACCAATTTTGTTGACCTCTTGCAGAGTCAACAAGATTGTCACCTTCCCGAATCCTTTCATTATGATTGTACTGAAACATCAAGCTTCTGTGAAGACTCACTGTCTAAGCGTATAAAAAGGAAGAAATTGTCTCCCTCTGATGATTGTGTGCTCATTAGCGCATGGTTAAACACCTCTAAGGATCCGGTAGTTGGCAATGAGCAGAAAGCAGGTGCTTTCTGGAAGCGCATTGCAGCTTACTTTGCAGCAAGCCCAAAGGTGGAAAGAAGTGAAGAACGAGAGGCTATCCAGTGTAAGCAAAGGTGGCAGAAGATGAATGATCTTGTTTGCAATTTCTGTGGAGCCTATGCGGCTGCAACAAGACAAAAAACAAGTGGTCAGAGTGAGAGTGATGTTGTTAAACTGGCACACGAGATCTTCTACAACGATCATAAGATAAAATTTAACCTTCACCATGCTTGGGAGGAGCTGAGAAAAGACCAGAAATGGTGTGCACTTGCGAGTAGTAAGATTGATGGATCACAATCATCAAACGCTAAGAAGAGAAAGTGTGAGGATGGAGCACAATCATCAAGCTCTCAGTTTGATGATCAGCCAACCATACGTCCTCCTGGTGTTAAGGCATCTAAAGGAGCTTCTGGTAAGAGAAGAATAGAAGATCAGCAGGCTGTCACTCAGTTTCAGAGTATGTGGTCTATCAAAGAGAAAGACTTGGCTGTGAAAGAGAGACTCTCGAAGATGGGACTTCTAGACAGTCTCATTTCAAAAACAGAGCCACTCTCTGAATATGAAGAAGCTCTCAAGATGAAGTTAATCACAGAGATGTTGGGTGATTAGTGTGTATGTCGCATTTCTATGTTCTATGTTTCTATGTTCTAAGTGAAATGTGATCTTGTTTCTATGTTCTATGTTGTGTATTTTCAGTATGTTTTTGTGCTATGTTCTAAGTGAAATGTGATCCTCTTTCTATGATCTATCACGTGTATTTCCAGTATGTTTTTGTGCTATGTGATAAGTGAAATGTGATCCTCTCTCTATGTTCTATGTTGTGTATTTTTAGTATGTTTTTGTGCTATGTGATAAGTGAAATGTGATCATGTACAATGTCTAATGTTATTTTTTCTATGTGCAGGGAGACAAAAGCAAGTGAGGAATGTTGTTGTTTGCATGATAAGTCATGAGTGTGCATGAGAAGTCACGAGACTTGGATGTATGTGTCATTGTTTAGTCACGAGTGTTGTTGTTTGCATGAGAAGTCACGAGTCTTGAAGACTGTTGTTTGTTCACGAGTGTTGTTGTTTAAAGTCACAATATGTTGTTGTTTAGTTTCAAGCTTCAATACTGTTGTTTGTTCTCTCCATCTCTATATAAATTGTTAACTCAGTAAACATTATATGAAAAAAAAGTTCTAATCTCTCTTTCTTTCTCCTCCTCACAAAGTTATTCAAAGCATTTTGATCACATTGATGGCATCTTCTTCTCATAACAATATTGATCAAAAATTTGATCAATATTTTGATCAACATTTTGATCAAATTTTTGAGAATTTTTCCATCAATGAAGAACAAAGGAAAACAAGGAAAAACGAGTGCATATCGAAAGAAATCGTGAAGAAGGCGATGTACGTTTATGGAACGATTATTTCAGTGATACACCAGCATATCCTGAAAATCTGTTCCGACGACGATTTAGAATGAACAAGCCATTGTTCATGCATATTGTTGATCGACTCTCAAATGAAGTTGATTTTTTTCGACAAAAGAAAGATGCTCTCGGAAGGCTCAGTCTCTCTCCACTTCAAAAGTGTTCAGCAGCAATCCGTGTCTTGGCATATGGTTGTGCGGCTGATACGGTCGACGAATACCTCCGGCTCGGTGAAACTACAACTCGGGCATGTGTGGAAGAGTTTGTCAAAGGAATAATCTATTTATTTGGTGATGAGTACCTAAGATGACCAACACCCGCTGATCTTCAACGTCTACTTAATATTGGTGAGATTCGTGGATTTCCCGGGATGATAGGAAGCATCGATTGTATGCATTGGGAGTGGAAGAATTGTCCCACCGCTTGGAAAGGTCAATATTCACGTGGTTCGGGAAAACCCACAATCGTTTTAGAGGCGGTCGCTTCGTATGATCTATGGATATGGCATGCGTTTTTTGGACCTCCAGGTACTTTAAATGATATCAATGTTCTAGATCGCTCACCTGTTTTTGATGATATAATACAAGGTAAAGCTCCGACAGTAACTTTCTTTGTCAATGGAAGAGAGTATCATATGGCTTACTATCTCACCGACGGTATTTATCCGAAATGGGCAACTTTTATCCAATCTATTCCAATACCACAAGGGCCGAAAGCGGTTTTATTTGCTCAACATCAAGAAGCTGTCAGAAAAGATGTCGAGCGTGCTTTTGGAGTCTTGCAAGCTCGCTTTGCCATTGTTAAAAATCCAGCACTTTTTTGGGATAAAGTAAAAATTGAAAGATTATGCGAGCATGTATCATACTCCATAATATGATAGTTGAAGACGAACGAGATGGATACACTCACTTTGATGTTTCAGAGTTCCAACAAGGAGAAGACAACGGAAGTTCACATGTCGATCTCACGTATTCTACAGATATCCCTACAAATATCGCCAATATGATGGGTGCTCGAACTAGAATTCGTGATAAACAAATGCATCAACAACTTAAAGCTGATTTGGTTGAACATCTATGGCGTAAATTTGGACGTAATGAAGACAACAACTAAGCTCCGATGTTTATTTCAAATTACTCTCGTTTATTTAATCTTTGTTTTTATGTTTTTATTTTAAAATCTATGTTAAAATGTTAAATTTTAATATGTTTTATATAATTTATAAATTTTATGTTTAAAAAAAAATGTTTACTAATTTTTTTTTTTTTAAGAAACCTTACTTAAGAAACTACCATTGGAGACACAACATCAAATAGTTTCTTAACTAAGTTTCTTAAACCCACTAAGTACAATTATATACTTAAATAATCATTAAAAAACTCATTAGAGTTTCTGTGGATAATGGTGCTCTTAATGTGACCGTGGTTTTAGCTTGGCCAATAGTAACGATGAGCTGTATTGATGCGACAGCTTAGAGACTTGTTTTTTCAAGTTAGTGCTACTGCTACCTATACTTCTTCAAACCTAAGCTATATGAAATAGTCAACGGATATTCATCAGAAGCAAACGGATATTGTGATTTTATAGTGTTTTCTTACATTTCTCATTATGTTATAATTCCTAAGTGATTCATAATTACAAAATGGGTTCGACGGATTTTTATTCAAGATAAATCAAAAGTTTTTAATTTTTTTATTGAAATAATAATATTATTATTCACGAAAAATATTTATAAAGTTAAAAACAAATCGAAAATATAATAATTAAAAAAATTATTCTTTTTGGGAGAGAGCAAATCATTTTGTAGAGCGACTTTTTTTCTATTTTCCAAATCCTGCTCTTTCCATATACTATAGATAACCATTTGAAAAGCTAATCAACATTTATTTTAAGAAATATAGAAGAATAAATTGTTAAATCCCAAGTTTTCAACTATTTTGCACTTCTGTTAAATGTGACCGTGGTTTTAGCTTGGCCAATAGCAATGATATGCATTATAACTTGTTGATGCCCAAATCGAATTGACACAAGAGATAAATAAATATATTAATTATCAATTTATCATCGTCCACAATAAATGATTTAATAGTTTTTGCGTGTTGATTATGATTTGGCGGCACATATTCAATTTAGTAAATTATTAGAACAGTTATGGACGTTTGAGATGATTCCTAACTTTGACCTTTTTCACTCAAGTATATGCTAAAGTCTAATCTATCGATGAATCTTTATATGCCTTCTAATTCTCGCAGTGATGCCCCAACATATTTTGAAGAAGTGATTTTTAATTTTATATATATAGACTAGAGAGTAAATGGTTGGCAAATAGGAGAACACAATTGCATAAGCTATTATAAGAAATATTAAGGAAAATAAGAGCCAAAAAGAGAAATAAAAGAAGGGGGAACACATATTTTTCACTTCACAAATAATTTTTATATGTTTTTTAAAAATATGAGTTATTCTAGTAATGATATTTAAATCTAGTCGTTCAAGTTTCTTTCTTAAACAAAAAAATCATTTTCTTCGATCTGAGTTTTTTGTTTCTCCAATTTCACTCTTAGTTCGAATAGAAATTTTCCTATGCTTCTCTATTGTGTTTTTTTTTTTCATTTTGGCTTTGTGTCGGGAGGTTAGATATAGCGTCCGCATTCCACAGGCTAATCTAGAAAAGTCTAAGGACGGGTCAGCTAAGGTGATTAGACGAGCCAGTCAGATTTTTCATCTAGAGTAATGTTGATCGGTTTAAAACAATATTGTCGGGTCCGAACATAGCGGTTGAGCTTGTTGGAAAAAACTGGTTGGATTCAGATAAGACAATTGGGCTTGTCGTCTGAATCAATTAGTCTCAGTGCATGGACTAATTGATGCGTTTTGGCAAGAACGTTTACTGAGCCAAAACGTATAGTGATAGACAAAGAGAAAGAGAAAATAGTTATATGGCAGTTACGGGATTTGTAAACTGATAGGTGGTTATTGAGAGGAGTTATCTAGAGCGGTTACCATAGTGGTTATAAAGTGGTTACTTAACTATTGGAGCATTAGGAAAAAAATGTTGAACTGCTTAACTGATATAGAATAAAGTAATTGGCGAATAATTATTACACATTCAAGCAATTTAGAGCTTCTAGAGAAATTTGGAGTTTCAAGAGACTAATGTTGAAAAGACCAAGTCGAAGTTACAAATTGAAGCTGGTGTTGAATGACATCCATCTTAGTGTCGGTCGACATCCAAGAAGACGAAGCAAACCGACAAATCTTTTATGATATTTCAAGAAATTACAATTTGACTCACAAGATTTTATTATTTACAAAAGAGTCCTATATGTGTTTTTACCCTATATTATATATCCTTAAGTCACACTTTATTTATCTTAGAGAGTTTTTGAAAGACAAGTCAGAACTTCTTCAGAGAAAATATTTTGAACTCTTGTTTTTATTTATTTAATTTATTAAGACAATTATTCAGAATATGATTTGTGTTCACTTGATATGTCTGAGTAAACTATATGTTAGATTTAGGGTTTGAGATGAATTGCTAAGTTGATAGAACTACTAAGGTTGTCTATTTAATTCTTCATCTAGATTGTTCTTAATGCTATATTTGGACCAACAACCTGAAATCTAAATTTAGATTTCTTGAATTAATCTTAGATGAGCTAAATAACTATCACAAAGATATTTGGTTTATGTATTTAGTGAACTTATCAAAACTGTAATGTTTTTCAGAATTGATTGAATTCACATAGAGATTTGGAATTCTAGGATCCATGCATAGGTTGTCTTTGCAAAGAAAGTTGATTGATTTGAACATTGTGATTTGAGTTTTAGAATAAATCTTCATAAACCCCTACCATTTGCTTAACTGTGATTATGAATTACATGTTGATTTCCCTAAGTATATCTTAATTCCATATGTTTCATAACCTTATTTACTTTCTTCAATTTACTGATTTCTATTATTCATGTAGCTTAATTCAAAACCAACAGACTATTGTGTGATCCGAGTGTATGTGGATTTGATCACTAAATGCTATATCGCACTCTAAAATTGCAAGGTAACTCAAGTAAAATCGAGTATATTAATTTTTGACCTTGTTTTCGGGACTCTTTGATTCTCAATTAGAATTGTTGTAGATTTTAAACTTGATTTTTGTTTTTTTGTTTACTTACTTTCTTTTTCTTGTGTGTTTCGAGTGCATGCATTGCAGTACCAGAAGTAATTTTTGAATTTGTCAACCAGGAGCTACTTGAATTAGAATGCACGAACCAGAAGGCTAAGAAACTAGTGTCGAGTGACACCCATAGAGTGATGATTGACACCTTACGTGCAAAGGTAGAGAAGCTTATCACTCATTCTAGAGGAAGATGCTGAAGGGATCTTACGAGACTAAAAAGGACATGCGCGCAGTATAGATGGGTAAAAGATTGATGCTCTTAGGAATGTGATTTTCGAGATAATTGTTGCTGAGAATGCTGGGAACGTTGGAGTTATTTGTGGGAGAACAATGAGAGATTATAATAGGCATGATTAGTTCTATGCTAAACATGTCTGTGATTTGACCTCCACCATTCTAGAGGAATGACTTTAAGTTGAAACCTTTAAACTACACTCTTGTGTGTCAGCACCCTTTTCATGGTCTTCCGCATGAGCATCATGTGAACCATATTGAGAGGTTTGAGTATATAACTTCAAGCATCAAGCTGAATGGAGTCTCTTAAGACTACATATACTAAAAGTTGTTCCTTTACTCTCTTTCGGGGGATGCATGTAATTTTGGCTCAAGCAACTGTAACCAGGATCTCTTACTTTCTAGAATAACTAAAAAAATGCTTTCTTGGACAATTTCTTTGATGATTCGAGGTGTGAGGAGCTGAGAAACAAGATTTCCATGTTTTCTGAAGGACCTATTGAGGCATTCATGAACTCTTGGTTTTGATTTGGAGCTTACTATAGAGACTGTTCACACATGGTTTTGTGGGGTTCAACAACATGATATTTTTCAGAGGTATTGATTGGATGTAGCAAATGACTTTGAATGCTGCAAGTGAAGAAAATTTTAATAGTAGGAGTTGAGAAGAAGCTAAGAGACTCATTGAGAACTTGGTGTATAGCAGTAACAAAAATAATGCATACCTTGACAAGATGAAATCAACAAGAAATATGGAAGGAGGTCAGTTTTTTGAAGTGAAAACCAAGCTGGGTTTAGTTCATATCTCCTTTTGAACAAGAAACAAGTTTACTTTTCTGCAGAGGCTGAAACTTGGAACCAAATGAAAAAAAAAATGTCAATTATGTCAATGGGATAAGTTCTCAAGATTACAATCAAAAAGCTCAGTTTTAGAAGCCTTTTTACAGCAACAACAACTTTACAAGGAACTATGATTCTGATAAGCTTTGGTGTGAGCTCATCTTATTGTAGCAGAAATTAAGAGAGAATAAAGAAAGAATATGGGATGAGAAAAGAAGCTTAGGGAGAAGCAAATGTTTTGAGCATGAACCTCTAATTGTTTTAATCGTTCTATGCGATAATCCTAAACACAAGACAACTTTGATATATATAAAGAAAATAAAGATTGTATGACATATATATAAGCTCATGAGTGCATATGGGTCACGTTGAAGTAGTTGTTGGGCCTTGGAGGAAATAAAGAGATGAAGCCCAAGTCATAAAATCTTCACTTTTTTATATATGTCAAAGTTTTCCTGTGTTTAGGATTATCGCATAGAACAATCAAAACAATGAGAGGTTATCCTCAAAACATTTTTTTCTCATTAAGCTTATTTTTTTACATCTCATACTCTTCCTCTATTCTCCCTTAATTTAAGTTACAAACAAGATGAGATCAAACTAGAGCTTATCAATGGTATCAGAGATCAGCCTTCCTCTCGACCATGAAGAAGCTGAAGAAAATTCTTAGATCAAACTCCAAGATAGATAAGATCGGATGCGAGCCAATCTCGATCCGATTTAATTGGAGTTACCAGCCAAATTTGATGAACGTCACCAGAGGTTTCGCAATGAGATCGCTCGGTTACAGAATGAACTCGACATGTTGGAAAACAAACAGAAACAACATGAGGATACGTTGGAGATTCAGTAGAACCAGAAAACCAAGCCGAAGGAGCTAGACGTAAAGGAGAGTATCGACAAGTCTCTGAAGAAATATGTCAAGAATGTGGAGTGCGATATGAACCAGAGGACCCTTACTGGAGATTCTTGTGTGCATCTAAGATCAAAATCAGTCATCAGATACCAAAGGACTCCGATAAGGCACATTTACCATAATGTTTGTTTCAAAACGCAGAAAAAAAGATTTTAGGAAGGAAATCTTGATATGTTGCGAACAATATGTTTCAAGTTGAGCGCAGTCTATCAAAAGAATCAGTTGAAGGTGAAGACTGCTAAATTGAAGAGTCGTCACCATTCTCAGAAGAAATCGAAACAAATACAACTTGCGCAAGCTACTCTAACTGTGGTTATGTTTCTTAATTCTACAGTTGATAGAGATCTTAGAAGTTCCATGAGAACGCCATTGAGGAAGAGAGCAACGATTGATAGCGGGGTGTAATGTGAGACTCGTCTCTTTGGATATGGAATTCAATCTAGTGACTTTGTTAACCATTCCAGAGGTGATGATCAATATATTTAGGATAACAGAAGTAACAATGATTGGAAGAAGGAGGACAGGGACCCTGAGTTTTATGAAAAAAAAGGAAATGATAAGTTGAATGTGGACTCATGAACATATGGGACAATATCAAAAACTCGTAGATCTTGTGTAAAGAGACGAAATTACAAGTTTCGTAAGAGAAGGATATGGAGGGAAGTAGACCGAGTTCCTTCAATCAATATGGAGTCTGAATGCTGTGAGAAATACACCAAGATTTCTTGGGATTAAGAACTGCAGGAAGAAAACAAAGAGGTAACTGGGACAGAAAATCGGGAAAGAGAGTTGCAACACTAGTCATATGTTTGGCCAACCATTCAATGCGGTTATGTACTTCCTTGATTTAGAAGAGCAAGATTCTTTTTAAGTTTTTGAAATATAGAGTGGGTGATGACACTTTTACTCAAGTGAAGTCAGAGTTGGGGAAATTTGAGTAAGGAATTTCATTACAGGAGCGGCTCAATACTAGTAAGGCTGATGCTACAATGACAAAAGAGGAACAAAATTTCATAATGTCTAAAGCTGAAACTTATTTTGCTCTTTGTGATTCAAAGAACCAGTTCTCATGACACTCACTGAACCTAAAAAAAGATTTAGTGAAAAACGATGTTACCACTGCGCTCGGTTTAAAAGGGCAAGTCGTTGGAAAACTAAAATTGAGCAAGCGGAAAAGGTTTCAGTGTCGCAGCACACAAGCAGGGTCATTAACCATAAAAGGGTTATGATTAGACGTGGTTACCTTAAGGTAAAGAAGAAAAAGTCTCATGGCAGTGTGTTATTGCTCAAATTACCCTAGAGTAACTTTCTCTCTCAAATAATTGGTTTAGTTGTAATACCTAGGGATCAAATCCACAAGGAGCATGAACATACAATAGACTAATGATATTAATATTAAGTTAGGCATATTTTAATAAAGCAATAAATAATAGAGACCAAGTAAAGCAGTTGGTTTGTAAACGATATGATAAAATTGCTAGAATTAGGGTTTCATGCAATAAAATGATGTGTATAGATGCTAAGTGTGTGTGATACACCATCCTAGAAATCAAATGCAATAGTAAGATATCCAGATCTTGACGCGAGTCTAATCAGATTACTAAATCTTTGTTCCAGCCTTCGCATGCTAACAAGGAGTGAGCGTCGTTCGATATTATAGAGTGAGTTTCGATCGATGCTTCCTTAGAAAAGATTTAACGTCCTAATCAATATGTTCACTAAGTTAATTTAGACCAGCTTTCGCATGTATCTAACAACCTAGATGAGCAGAGTTAATGTCAGGTAATGAACCTACTGTCGTATTTATCAATATCTTAAGTTCGGGAGTCAAGTTAGCTACTTTGGAACACAAGCAGAAAGTCCAATTCTGATGAAGGATCACAGAGATTCACCTAGCAGTTCTATGTTTCAGTAATTCATATTAACCCTAATGAAAACCCTAAATCTAACAAGAGAAACTACTCATACATGATTAAGCAAAGTATAACAATAATCTGAATAAGATGCATAATAAGCGATAACCACTACAAAAGCCGTGTTCATGAGTACGAGAATTGTACATCCAGCAATAATCGTCACTTTGTTCTCACCAATCGTGATATTTGTGAAGAGTCATACAAGGGTATTGCAAACGAGAACATGATTTAGTGATTTGTAACTCTAAAGAGGATGAGAAATGGAGGAAATCCAATTCAAGTTTGCAACGATCCTCGTGAAGTTGTAGGTTTTGATCCCGTTGGGACAAATCTTGAGGAAGCCCAAGGAGTCATTATAAAAATTGTGAAATGCTTGCTTGGGATGGATCCTAAGACTGCTTAAGACATAACTGTAACTAAGAATGAAAATAGAACCAAGAATATGGTATATTTGAGGGATGGTAATGGTAAGATTGTTTTGAGTTGCTTATTGGAAATGGGAGTAACAGTTTCGAACTTTCTGTGTTGGACGAAACATCTCTTCAGGTCAATAAAACCTCACGTGAGAAACAAACGTCAGTGTTGTAGGTGGTTAGACAAGTTTTGGAACCAGGACGAGGATTGGATAAAATGGTCACCAACATGGTCAGTCTAGCAAGACAAGAGAATGGTTATTAATTCGTTCAAAGAACAGAGATGGTGGTTCAGTGACTTGCCACTGGATTGATTTCTTTCTGATGATTTTTAATAGTTATCAGATGTTGTGAAACATATGCTCAGAGCTTTACGTCAAGTTATTAGTTGAGGCTTAGGAACTTGTAAAGGAAACATGTCATATGATGGCTCATGACTTGATAACTGAAGTGGTGAATAATATGAAGAAGACGAATGCTCCTGAATATGAGAGAACTCAAGTTATGTTGTGTGAGTTTGACTTTAGCTGGGGTTGGGATGAGGCTTCTAGTTCACCAAGATACTTTGAACATCGATAACGTTAGCATCTGTGAAGGAACAATATCTTCAGTAATGACATTAGTTTAAGTGGCCGTTGAAGCTATATCTAGCGAGTATAGTAAAATAGGAGGATACAACAACATCATGGTAGTTCATAAGACGTAATTTCCTCAAAACTCAAATGTATGTCTTCATACTTGTGAGTTCTAGTGGTAAAAGTGATGAGAGATTCATTTACAGTTGTCCCAGTCGAGGAATATCATTTGTCCTTTCATGTAAGAAGTGTTGAAGTTTTCAAGAATTTAATCTGCTCAAGTTCACAGTGGAATCTTTTGAGTGTTTGTTAATTTCGATTTTCACTGGTGAGTTCCACTCTCTAAGGCCACCAGAGCAGCTCTACTATCATTGCATTGGTTTGGCTTCTCGATTGGTGGGTATCAGCAATGTGGGTTTAATGGAAATATAAAGCATGAAAGGTTGTAGAAGATGTTGAAGAAGTACAAGGAGTTGTCATGGCCAACAGACTACACTCTCCCTTTCATCAACTTAAGGACAAGTTGGGATATCTCTCACGAGAGGAGTATTGATAAGTTTAGAAGTGCATATGGGCCTCTTTGAATAGTTGACTTGGAAAAAATAAAGAGATAAAACCCAAGCCATACAATTTTTACTTTTTATATATGTCAAAATTATCCAATGTTTAGAATTAACACATAGAAGGATCAAAATAATTAGAGGTTCTTCAAAAAAATAATTAGAGGTTCATCTTCAAAATATTTCTTATTTAGCTAAGCTTCATTTCTCATCTCATACTCTTTCTCTATTCTCACTTAATCTATACTAATAAAAGGGAGGTTTTGAGGCTCCAGAAAACGTCCACATCATCATAAAAGAAATTTCGAGAAAATGACACGTGGTAATTAAAAAAATAGATAATGTAAATAAAAATAAATAAATAAATCAATAAATAATAAGTAAATACATTCAAAAATAGAAATATTACATTAAACATCTATAGTAATATTATCATTTAAATAAATATATTCAAAAATAAAAATATTACATTAAACATATATAGTAATAGATAATGTAAGTAAAATAAATAAAGAATAAGTAAATACCTTCAAAAAATAGAAATATTACATTAAACATCTATACTAATAAAAAGGAGGTTTTGAGGCTCTAGAAAACGTCCACATCAGCATAAAAGAAATTTCGAGAAAATGACACGTGGTAATTAAAAAATAGATAATGTAAATAAAAATAAATAAATAAATCAATAAATAATAAGTAAATACATTCAAAAATAGAAATATTACATTAAACATCTATAGTAATATTATCATTTAAATAAATATATTCAAAAATAAAAATATTACATTAAACATATATAGTAATAGATAATGTAAGTAAAATAAATAAAGAATAAGTAAATACCTTCAAAAAATAGAAATATTACATTAAACATCTATAGTAATATTATAATTTAAATAAATATATTCAAAAATAGAAATATTACATTAAACATATATAAATATATTCAAAAATAGAAATATTAAATTAAACATATATAATAATATTATCATTTAAGTAAAACATTCAAAAATAGAAATATTACCTTAAACATCTATAGTAATATTATAACTTAAGTAAATATATTCAGAAATAGAAATATTACATTAAACATATATAGTAATATTATCATTTAAGTAAATATATTCAAAAATAGAAATATTACATTAAACATATATAGTAATATTATCATTTAAGTAAATATATTCAAAAATAGAAATATTACATTAAACATATATAGTAATATTATCATTTAAGTAAATATATTCAAAAATAGAAAAATTAAATTAAACATATATAATAATATTATCATTTAAGTAAAACATTCAAAAATAGAAATATTACTTTAAACATCTATAGTAATATTATAACTTAAGTAAATATATTCAAAAATAGAAATATTACATTAAACATATATAGTAATATTATCATTTAAGTAAATATATTCAAAAATAGAAATATTACATTAAACATATATAGTAATATTATAATTTAAGTAAAACATTCAAAAATAGAAATATTACTTTAAACATCAATAGTAATATTATAATTTAAGTAAATATATTCAGAAATAGATATATTACATTAAACATATATAATAATATTATCATTTAAGTAAAACATTCAAAAATAGAAATATTACTTTAAACATCTATACTAATAAAAGGGAGGTTTTGAGGCTCCAGAAAACGTCCACATCAGCATAAAAGAAAATTCGAGAAAATGGCACGTGGCAATTAAAAAAATAGATAATGTAAATAAAAATAAATAAATAAATCAATAAATAATAAGTAAATATATTCAAAAATAGAAATATTACATTAAACATCGATAGTAATATTATCATTTAAGTAAATATATTCAAAAATAAAAATATTACATTAAACATATATAGTAATAGATAATGTAAGTAAAATAAATAAAGAATAAGTAAATACCTTCAAAAAATAGAAATATTACATTAAACATCTATAGTAATATTATAATTTAAGTAAATATATTCAAAAATAGAAATATTACATTAAACATATATAAATATATTCAAAAATAGAAATATTAAATTAAACATATATAATAATATTATCATTTAAGTAAAACATTCAAAAATAGAAATATTACCTTAAACATCTATAGTAATATTATAACTTAAGTAAATATATCCAGAAATAGAAATATTACATTAAACATATATAGTAATATTATCATTTAAGTAAATATATTCAAAAATAGAAATATTACATGAAACATATATAGTAATATTATCATTTAAGTAAATATATTCAAAAATAGAAATATTACATTAAACATATATAGTAATATTATCATTTAAGTAAATATATTCAAAAATAGAAATATTAAATTAAGCATATATAATAATATTATCATTTAAGTAAAACATTCAAAAATAGAAATATTACTTTAAACATCTATAGTAATATTATAACTTAAGTAAATATATTCAAAAATAGAAATATTACATTAAACATATATAGTAATATTATCATTTAAGTAAATATATTCAAAAATAGAAATATTACATTAAACATATATAGTAATATTATAATTTAAGTAAAACATTCAAAAATAGAAATATTACTTTAAACATCAATAGTAATATTATAATTTAAGTAAATATATTCAGAAATAGAAATATTACATTAAACATATATAATAATATTATCATTTAAGTAAAACATTCAAAAATAGAAATATTACTTTAAACATCTATAGTAATATTATAACTTAAGTAAATATATTCAGAAATAGAAATATTACATTAAACATATATAGTAATATTATCATTTAAGTAAATATATTCAAAAATAAAAATATTACATTAAACATCTATAGTAATATTATAATTTAAGTAAATATATTCAAAAATAGAAATATTACACTAAACATATATAGTAATATTATCATTTAAGTAAATATAACAAAAATAAAATAATAAGTAAATATACGATGTAAGAAATAAAAATATTACATTAAACATATATAGTAATAAATAATGTAAGTAAATATATTCAAAAATGAAAATATTACATTAAACATATATAGTAATAGATAATGTAAGTAAAATAAATAAAGAATAAGTAAATACATTCAAAAAATAGAAATATTACATTAAACATCTATAGTAATATTATAATTTAAGTAAATATATTCAAAAATAGAAATATTAAGTTAAACATATATAGTAATATTATCATTTAAGTAAATATATTCAAAAATAGAAATATTAAATTAAACATATATAATAATATTATCATTTAAGTAAAACATTCAAAAATAGAAATATTACCTTAAACATCTATAGTAATATTATAACTTAAGTAAATATATTCAGAAATAGAAATATTACATTAAACATCTATAGTAATATTATAATTTAAGTCAATATATTCAAAAATAGAAATATTACATTAAACATATATAGTAATATTATCATTTAAGTAAATATATTCAAAAATAAAAATCTTAAATTAAACATATATAATAATAATATCATTTAAGTAAAACATTCAAAAATAGGAATATTACTTTAAACATCTATAGTAATATTATAACTTAAGTAAATATATTCAAAAATAGTAATATTACATTAAACATATATAGTAATATTATCATTTAAGTAAATATATTCAAAAATAGAAATATTACATTAAACATATATAGTAATATTATCATTTAAGTAAAACATTCAAAAATAGAAATATTACTTTAAACATCTATAGTAATATTATAATTTAAGTAAATATATTCAGAAATAGAAATATTACATTAAACATATATAATAATATTATCATTTAAGTAAAACATTCAAAAATAAAAATATTACTTTAAACATCTATCGTAATATTATAACTTAACTAAATATATTCAAAAATAGAAATATTACATTAAACATATATAATAATATTATCATTTAAGTAAATATATTCAAAAATAGAAATATTACATTAAACATCTATAGTAATATTATAATTTAAGTAAATATATTCAAAAATAGAAATATTACACTAATAATATATAGTAATATTATCATTTAAGTAAATATAACAAAAATAAATAATGAGTAAATATACGATGTAAGAAATAAAAATATTACATTAAACATATATAGTAATAAATAATGTAAGTAAAAATAAATAAATAAAGAATAAGTAAATACATTAAACATAAAAATATTAAACATCTAATGTAATATTATAATTTAAGTAAATATATTCAAAAACAAAAATTTTACATTAAACATATATAGTAATATTATCATTTAAGTAAATATATTCAAAAATAGAAATATTAGCATTTAAACATATATAGTAATATTAGCATTTAAGTAAATACATTCAAAAATAGAAATATTAGTAAATACATTCAAAAATAGAAATATTACATTAAACAGCTATAATAATATTATAATTTAAGTAAATATATTTAAAAATAGAAATATTACATTAAACATATATAGTAATATTATCATTTAAGTAAAACATTCAAAAATAGAAATATTACTTTAAACATCTATAGTAATACTTTAATTTAAGTAAATATATTCAGAAATAGAAATATTACATTAAACATATATAATAATATTATCATTTAAGTAAATATATTCAATAATAAAAATATTACATTAAACATCTATATTAATATTATAATTGAAGTAAATATATTCAAATATAGAAATATTACACTAAACATATATAGTAATATTATCATTTAAGTAAATATAACAAAAATAAATAATAATTAAATATGCGATGTAAGAAATAAAAATATTACATTAAACATATATAGTAATAAATAATGTAAGTAAAAATAAATAAATAAAGAATAAGTAAATACCTTAAAAAATAGAAATATTAAACATCTATAGTAATATTATAATTTAGGTAAATATATTCAAAAATAAAACTATTACATTAAACATATATAGTAATATTATCATTTAAGTAAATATATTCAAAAATAAAAATATTACATTAAACATATATAGTAATATTATCATTTAAGTAAATACATTCAAAAATATAAATATTACATTAAACATCTATAATAATATTATAATTTAAGTAAATACATTAAAAATAGAAATATTACATTAAACATATATAGTAATATTATAATTTAAGTAAATATATTCAAAAATATAAATATTACATTAAACATATATAGTAATATTATCATTTAAGTAAATATATTCAAAAATAGAAATATTACATTAAACATATATAGTAATATTATCATTTAAGTAAATACATTCAAAAATAGAAATATTAGTAAATACATTCAAAAATAAAATTTTTACATTAAACATCTATAATAATATTATAATTTAAGTAAATATATTCAAGAATAGAAATACTATATTAAACATATATAGTAATATTATCATTTAAGTAAATATATTCAAAAATAGAAATATTACATTAAACATATATAGTAATATTATCATTTGAGTAAAACATTCAAAAATAGAAATATTACTTTAAACATCTATAGTAATATTATAATTTACGTAAATATATTCAGAAATAGAAATATTACATTAAACATATATAATAATATTATTATTTAAGTAAATATATTCAAAAATAGAAACATTACATTAAACATCTATATTAATATTATAATTTAAGTAAATATGTTCAAAAATATAAATATTACATTAAACATATATAGTAATATTATCATTTAAGTAAATATAAAAAAAAAAAAATAAGTAAATATACAATATAAGAAATAAAAATATTACATTAAACATCTATTGTAATATTAGAATAAGTAAATATACAATATAAGAAATATAAATATTACATAAACATCTACCGTAATACTAAAATAAGTAAATATACAATATAAGAAATATTAAAAAATAAATTAAATATCTATCTTAAAATGTATAATAAAATAAATAATAAGTAAAAATATAATATAAAAATAAAAATTTTACATTAAACATCTATCGTTATATTACCATTGATATAATATCAAGAAAATTATAATAAGTAAATATACAATATAAGAAACAATAAATAATAAGTAAATATACAATATAAGAAATGAAGAAAACTACTTTAAACATCTATCTGAAAAATGTATATTTTTAAGTAAATATACAATATAAAAATAAATAATAACTAAGTATACAATATAAGAAATATAAATATTACATTTACATTTATCATAATATTATTATTTGATATAAAAGCAAGAAAATTGGAATAAGTAAATATATAATATAAGAAGAAATAAAAAATAGTAAATATACAATATAAGAAATGGAAAAAAACTGAATTAAATATATATCCAAAAATTTATAATAAAATAAATAACCACTAAGTAAATAATAAATATACAATATTATTAAATGAGTAAATATACAATAGAATAAAAATAAATAATCAATAAACATACAATATAAAAATAGAAAAAATACATTAAACATTTATCTAAAAAAATTATAGTAAATATATAATATAAGAAAAATAAATATTATATTAAAATTTTATTATAATATTAACATTTGATATAAAAGTAATAAAATTAGAATAAATAAATATATAATATAAGAAAAAGTAATAATAAGTAAATACACAATATAAAAATATTTATTTAGTTAATATTTAAAAATTAAAATGATTCCGCGCGGAGCGCGGATTAACCCCTAGTTTATGTTAAAAAAACAAGATAAGCTCACACCAGAGACAGTAACTTGAGAGAATAAAATGAAATGCCTATGAGAAAAAGGGAAAGAAAAAGCCAAAAAAAATCATCATCGTGAAAAAAAATCATTGCCGAAGCATTACGTTTGCATGTCATCACATCTCACCCTAGCGCCCAAGACATTTCACACGCACACATATTTTGACCCACAATCACAAAAGGCTGCTCCAATAATTGAACAGAATATTATTTCACTATGAATCTCGTATAAGAACAATCCAATTTTTTATATATAGCCTACAGTATTTTTGCCTAAATTATGAAAATTTCCATGATCAAAGAATGTATACTCTATACATGAAAAATTGCATTTTGAATTCTCTTTTCCTTCATATAAAAATTATCTGCCAAATAATTTATAGAAAGGTGATTCTCTCAAAAATTATAAAAGATTTTTTTTTTCACCATAATAGTCACACAAAAATCATAATGATCAAAAGAGATTTCATTAAAAAGATAAAAGATTTTTTAAATCTTACTTTATAAATATTTAAATATAAGAAATTATAAGTATATAATAAGAAATAAAAATAAAATTTTAATTATTTTTAAATAAGATGTTTTTCATTCAAACTTTTTTTTTTAGAATTTTCATTTTTTTTAAAAAAAAATTGTTTGAAATTTAAAAATTCTTTTTAAAAACATTTAGAATTTTTTTTGATTTTTTTGTATTTATTTTTAAAAATCTTAAATGCTAACCTCTTACCCAAAATCTCATCCTTAAATTTAAAACCTAAATCTAAATTACTTAACTTCTAAAAATATATGTCAATTTACATTTTTAAGAAAATATTTTGGTCATTTTAATTTTTATGAACCTATATTTGTGATAAAAGCTCTGTTAAAGTCATACTAGTGAATCTTTCACAACAGAATATTGGATCATGCCCACAACAAGGAACATTCTACAAACACTAGAAAAAAAAGATATTCCATACATGACAATTCTTTTAAATAGCATTTTGTAAGTTTTTGTTACGATAATAGATTTCAAAAAGAATTAAATAGTTTTTTTTAAATTTTAATATTTTTTTTTAATTTTTAAACCTCATATCCTATCTATAACTCTTAACTCTTAACTCTAAATTTAGATTAGTTAACTCTAGAGACATAAATGTATATGTATAATTTTTAAGAAAATCTATTTTAGTTATTTTTCCCCTTTAAATCTATTTTTGTGACAAAAAAAAACTTTTTGGACTATCTTAAAATATTTCTCTTTTCTACAAACGCTAACAATAAATAATTAGAAGAAAATATATTTCCTCCAGCTGATCATGTCTTATTGATGATATACACACACGAACTCTCTATATAAAGCCATTACTCAACACCCTAATCAATTACAAAAAAGAAAGAAAAGTTAAACTCGTACTAATACAAAAAAAAAAAAAAAACTATTCTTTGAAGGTTGGTTGCATCAATGGAGGAATCAAAAGCGCCTCACGTTGCGATCATTCCGAGTCCTGGAATGGGTCACCTCATCCCTCTCGTCCAGTTTGCTAAACGACTCATTCACCGCCACGACGTAACCATAACCTTTGTCGTCGTCGGTGATGGTCCACCGACAAAAGCTCAGAGAACTGTCCTAAACTCTCTTCCTTCTTCCATCTCCTCCGTCTTTCTCCCTCCCGCCGACCTCACCGATCTCCCTCCGACGACTCGCATCGAAACTCGAATCTCGCTCACCGTGACTCGTTCGAACCCACAGCTCCGGCGAGTCTTTGACTCTTTCGCGGCGGAGGGTCGCTTGCCGGCGGCCCTCGTTGTTGATCTTTTTGGCACGGACGCTTTCGACGTTGCTATGGAGTTCCACGTGTCGCCATATCTTTTCTTCCCATCAACGGCCAACTGCTTGTCTTTTTTTCTCCATTTCCCAAAACTTACCGAAACGATGTCGTGTGGGTTCAGTGAATTAACCGAACCGGTTAAGCTCCCCGGATGTGTACCACTCTCCGGTAAAGATGTTCTTGATCCGGCTCAAGACCGTAAAGATGAGGCGTACAAATGGCTTCTCCACAACACCAAGAGGTACAAAGAAGCTGAAGGAATCCTTGTGAATACTTTTCTCGACCTAGAGCCAAATGCTATAAAGGCTTTGCAAGAACCGGGACTTGATAAACCACCGGTTTATCCAATTGGACCGTTGGTTAATGTTGCTAAGCAAGAGAGTATCGAAGAAGAGTCCCAATGTATAAAGTGGTTAGATAACCAACCGCTCGGTTCGGTTTTGTATGTGTCGTTTGGTAGTGGTGGTGCACTCACATGTGAGCAGTTCGATGAGCTTGCTCATGGTCTTGCAGACAGCGAACAACGGTTTCTTTGGGTCATACGAAGCCCAAGTCAAATCGCTGATGCTACGTTTTTCAATCCGCATACTCAAACCGATCCATTAACATTTTTACCACAAGGTTTTCTAGAAAGGACTAAAGGTAGAGGCTTTGTGATCCCTTCATGGGCTCCACAAGTCCAAATTCTTGCTCATCCATCTACCGGAGGGTTTTTAACTCATTGTGGATGGAACTCAACTCTAGAAAGTATTGTAACCGGTGTTCCACTCATAGCATGGCCACTATACGCTGAACAGAGGATGAATGCGGTTTTGTTGGCTGAAGATATCTGTGTTGCGCTTAGGGTGCATGCAGGGGAGGATGGGATGGTGAGAAGAGAAGAGGTGGCTAGAGTGGTTAAGGGATTAATGGAAGGTGAAGAAGGTAAAAGTGTGAGGAACAAGATGAAGGAAATGAAGGAAGGAGCTAGAAGGGTGCTGAATGATGATGGGTCTTCTACAAAGGCACTTAATCTTGTGACATTAAAGTGGAAAGCCCACCAAAGAGAGCTAGAGCAAAATGGCAACCACTGAATATATATGTATGCGTCTAAGATATGATGATGATTTGTATAATCAAACGGTGTGATATGTGGAAAATTTGTTTGTGTATGAATGTTATATTTTTCTTTGCTGCTTTTATCTCATCAACTTTTATTTGTACATGATATTGGTTGCAATCAAGATCCGCTTAGAAGAGATAGTTGGTAATATAACCGCTTGTTTCAGCTGTACACACTTGTTTTGACCTTTTCAGTAAGCACTCATCAGTCAACATTTGACACTCAACCACTATGCCAGATGGTTTTATTGATTTTTTCTGTATTTATTGCGATTAATACATAATATTTGTTTCGTCTTTTCTTCCATCTCTGCGTGTAAGTCAATATTTCAGTTTGAGACTCAGAGAAATCATAAGATCCCTAGTATCCGTAAAATATCTCAGTCTTTGTTCGATTCATGGTTGGCAACTCTCTAAGGAAGAGACCAATTTTTCAAGGAAAAGAAGAAGCTTGCTCTAACATTCGAAAGAAGAACAAAGATCTCTTAAAACTCTCGAACTAACCAAAGAGATTAAGAAAAAGATACTCCTTACTGATGGAGAGTCGCCAGACACAAGGAGATGATGAAAATGAATGATAAGAGGGTATGAACAGTAAATATGGTTGGCACATTGGTTGAATATCTACTGAGATGATGTTCCAGCTCGGTTTCGACACTCCCCTCCAGTGTATCAGTAGATTTTTTGTATTGTTAATTACTATTAATAATTAAAAACGCAAAAGCCACATAATAAACCATCATGGACACGTAAGTGAACAGATTGGATTCCATTACTTTTGATTCACAGATAAACTGGTCAATATATATGTAAAAGCTGGATTTTGTTAGTTCGTATATGTATTTGCATAACTCACGTGTTAATATACTAATAGAGATCATTGAACTCTGTTGGTGTAGCAATAAACCGATTTCTCGTTTTGTTTGTATGTGTTTACACGACTTTAGTGGTAACCGTTGAAAATCTCTAAGAGATTAGGAAAAAAGGAACTCTGAAATGGAGGAAGAGGAATAAATGCGTGTGTGGAGTAGGTGAAATAGCGTTAAATAACACAAGTGGGACCTGAAGACAGCATGTCGTTTTATAACTTGTAAAACGACGTCCACTTTTGCTTGGGAGTAGGTTGTTTGCCACTTTCCAACGTGACAAGCTTTAAGTAGTGTTGGAAATAAACATTTCTACAACTTTCCTTCTAGAATGGTAATGCATACTTTCTCACTCCTCCTTTTTTTTTCTTTCCCTCACACCTCTTTTCACCTTTCCAATATTTGTATAAGCAACTTTATTTTCGGAAAATTGATCAAGTAAATAGTGAAGTTCCATTTGGTCCTACGCACAACACTCGGCCTTATTTGCTAGAAGAAGTCCAATTTTGTTTCTTTCATCTCTCATGAAAGGCCCATATATTTTAGGGGAGTCTATTTAACTAGGAATACGAGGTGAGGTGAGGTGATTTGTATTAAAAAAAACAAATATACTATTATTCAAATGTGGTTTTAAAAAATACTTTAAAACGTAATGTTATTGAACTTGTCATTTCATAAAACACTATGAAATCTATTGTTATTGAACAAAATTTAAGTTGAAATTTTAGAATACTTTAAGGGGGTGTATTCAACTTAAAATTTGAGGTGATTTATATTAAAATGACAAATCCACTGTTATTCAAACAAGAATTAAAAACACTTTAAAATCCAATGTCACTTGTAATTTCATAAAACACTCTGAAAAAATTAAGTTAGAGATTTTAAAATGTTTTAAATGTTTTCAAAGTGTTTAATAGGAGTTTCTTAGTTATAAAAATAAAAATCCAAATCCCCATAGGTTTAGATGAGATTCTAGAGTGTTTTAACAAAATCACACCAAAATTTCCAATTTTCCCACAATCATATAAAAATTCATTAAAAATTAAAGCACTTAAGTGTTTCGAGAGTGTTTGAAAGGAGTGTGTCAGTTATAAAAATAGAAATCCAAACTTATAAGTTTTAAATGAGATTCTAGATCTGTTTAACAAAAATCACACCAAATTCTAAGATTCATCTACAATCACCCAAACTCATTAAAAATAAAATCACTTCAAATTGCAGATTCAATACTCCCCCTTCGATTAAGAACCATTTTCTTATTACAAAGTTGGTACTAAAAAATAATCAGTGAACTTTAGGGATAATTCAGTGATTCTTCATGACCCAAAACCTCTCAATTTCTTGTGCCATTTCTCTTGGGATTCTCTCATCTAGGCATCGGCATCGGTTTTCAGTTCATTTTTTTCGGTTTTTGGTTTTTCGTTTCTAGAAATATAACAACTGTGGGGTTATTCATGAAATTTTATTCGGTTTTGGTTTGATATTTTGGTTTTCGATTCGGGTAAAAATTATAAGAACCGGCTAATATCTGATAAACTTTTGGTTCCAATTCGGCTCTTTTTCGATTCTGATTTTTTGGTTAATTCTAGATAATTCAGGTAAAAAGTAGATTTTTCGGTTTTTAGGATAAATAAAACAGGTAATTCGGATAAGTTTTCATACTTTGAAAATACTTTTCGAGTAATTCGGTTCTTTAGGGTATTTCAGATAAGCTTAAATATTTTGGATAACAAATATTCGGGTAATTCAATTTTTGGGTAGTTTGGTTTATAAATAATATGTTTAGAATATTTGGTAATTTTTAAACAAATACAATTATTACTTTTAGGTATAGAAATTTTATATCAGATATTTGGCTACCCATGAGATTCTCGATTTGGTTCTGATTCGGTTTTGTTTTTTTCGGTTCTAAAATATTGGAATCACTCGGTTATTTGTGAAATTTAATTTAGTTTCGGGTTCAATTTTTTTTGGTTAGGTGGCTGGCTTGGTTTTCAGTTCTTGGTTTATATGCCCCATGCCTACTCCCAACTATCAAATCCTACCTTTAACCAAATTTAGGAAAAAATAAACACATATGAAGTTTTTAATTAGTCTTAAATAACATGTTTATTCTTCTCGAAATAATGCCGTAGCTCGTAATAAGTAATACTTTCCCTGTTTCAAATTAGTTGGTGTTTAAGGTTTTTGTAACATATTAAGAACTTTTTTAAATTTTTATTCATTTTACTTCATTTTGCATTAATTTAATCTAATTCAACTAATGAATTTTTTTAGTAAAAATAATTGGTCAAAACACCAAAAAACATTAAATTTTGCACGAAATCAGAAAGCATCATTTAAGTCAAAAAATAAAATTCTAAATCAAAACAGATGGAGTAACTAATTAACTAGTTTAAGGCCATGATTAACCCGGGTCTCTTAAACTGGAGTTCTTAACGTAAAATTTGTTTTTTTTTTGTTTTTACATTTTTTCCGGTAAAAAGACGTCTCTTATGATTCTTATTTAAAAGACGATTCTTAGGTTTTCTTAGTTAAAAGCTAAAAAACATCTTTTAGAAAAGCTAAAAATCCCACCTTAAGATTCTCAGACTCTAATGGATCAAACCTGTCACCGACAAGTTTATACATTCGACAGAACAAATCTTCTTTTTCTTGATTCATATTCACAGCTTCCTACTCCATGCTACTCACAAATATTCTCATAATATATAAGAAAAAGGTTTAGCATGGAGATGTTATAACGATGATCTTTTTATTATGCCTTCAGACGAAGAAGAAGCAACAATGCGGTTGGTCTTGGTCTGCTTCGTCCTGAGATGTTATCCATTTGAAACGTTATGGATGTGAGAAGAAGAATAAATATGAGGGAGAGACTGGTTGTTTTTTTTGGTTCAGAGGAAGTACAGCAACCATCATTTCTATTTATAGCAACACTATTTATAGCAACCGAGTTAAGTAGCCAGAGGGTTTGGTCGGTTTCTATGTTAAGGAATCTTAGGTTTTAACAGGTGACGACAAAAGGAATAATAGGAACAAAGAGGAAATGAATGAAGAGGAACAAATAATACTTCCTTAGCTTTTTATATTTAACGTTTTAGGATTACTAGAGATTTTCCCAGACTGCGCCAGGGTATTCGTATAAGTTTTAGTTAAATTAAAAAATATACACTTATATTTGAATATAAATTGTTTATGTATATTTCAATCGACTGTAAACTACTCTCTCCGTTTCAGAATGATGTATGTTTTAGGTTTTTCACACATATTAATAAAACACGTAAATTTTAGATTATAAATGCATTATTTTTTGTAATTAGCTATTTCCGGTAACTTTTAGTCAATCAAAATTCAGTAAACCAAATTAATGTTTTTGGAATCTACAATTATCATTATTACTTGCATTGAAAATGTAAAATATAGATATTTTAGAAACAAACATTTTTTCTAAAACATGGATCATTATGAAACAAAGGGAGTATTAAATTGGTAGAAAATTTAAATAAGTTTGTATTATTCATTGCCTTGTGTCTAAAAAATTTCAAATAATTCAACTTGCAATTTTTAATTTGTTATTACCGAAAATCATATAAAGATAAGATGAGTAAAACTGAACTAAACGTAGTTATGATTTAAACTACATTTTATCTTATTTATATGGATTTAGTATAAAATAATTGTAAATTTACGGCCGGTTTAAATTTGTTATAACTTTGTAATTATTGAGTTGCAATACCACATTGAATAGTTTCATAATGGAAATAAAATTGATCTAAACGTAAAAATAATTTTATTCTCTAAACCATTTCATGAAAAATGCATTATGAATAAAAATATATAACAGATAAAATCAGACTAAAAATATTCTTTTAAAATAAATCATCACCGTAACTTTATATTTAAATCAAATAAACCAAAAGTGACTCTCTAAACTAAGAATTGCGGTCTCGTCTCAAAAACATTAAAGTATTTCCAATATAAAACTTTTTTTTTTTTTTCTAAAATAAAGTGTGTTTTTGCTACAACCTTACTCTATTTTGGAGTGAAAATAAAATAATGAATAATAAATAAATATATAATTTCATGATGGAGTAAATTCATTTTTAGTTCATTGTGGAATAAAAAATGAAGTTGAGTTGAAAATTTCTTACTCTAAAATTCAGTTTGAAGTAAAAAATGAAATATGGTTAGATATACTCTTACTTTTATGCTGGTTTGTAGCTTTGATGACTTATTGTAAAGTTATAATCTGGTGTTTTAAAAAAGTTATACATGGTGAAAATTTAATTTAATTATTCACAATTTTAAAATTACATATGAAAATTGTTGCTGAATGAATATAATTTGAAGTTGTGGTGATAATGTTAGTGCTCTTGGTCTAAGTCTTTAAATAACTCTCCCTGATGTGTTTTGAGTCTTCATTTTGCACTTTCTTCATCATAACTATTACCAATGAAATGTGTTTCAATCTCTATTTTACATTCTTCATCGTAACTACTACCAATGTTCGTGTTTATGTTTTAGACTAACTATAAATATGCTGTTTGAGCCCAGTTTTTCATCGACATGTTACAAAAGAAAAAAACATATATATATGTTGTTTGAGCCCGGTTTTAGAATAACTATATATATGTTGTTTGATATATACGTCTTTATGTGTATATATGGTCTTGTTTATTTTCAGAAAAAAATATCACTCTTTCTTTCTTCCTGTGCAAAGATCACTTTCTTGTCCCCAAACAATATCCTTTTTACTTCTGAGATTCTTTCAGACATCAGCAATAAACCAAGAGGGAGAGAGAACGAAAAAGTTTAACCATCACGAAACTCAGCAGATAATTATTAAAAACCTAGCGGAAATAAAAATTAAAAATAATTTGCAATGATTGCCATGTGCTCCGGAAAGGCAGTGAGAATTGCACGATTGCATCCTCCGGCCATGGATATAAACTGGCGAAGCTCAGGGAAACGCATTGCTAAATTATTTAGACTCGCAGGTCCCATGTCATTTAGCTCCGGTAATTAATTTAACAAATACTGTAGAAGATTGAGTATCATCTTCAGATGTCTCACATAGTTGTTTCTTTGGAGGCTTTGGTTTCACCTTGTCCCTGTATTAAAGAAGAAACAAATCTCCTAGTCTCAAAAATTGATCAGTGAATGAAAGATGAATGGTAAGTTTGTCCACAAAAAGTATTAATGGTAACATTTAGCACCATATCTACATGGAATTTGTTGGCAACTATTTCGGGATTTAGTTTCGGGATTTATCAGTGAACCCATGCAAAAAAAAAACACCGTACTGAACCGGGATCTCCTCTGCAGGAATGGTAAAAATTAAATTTTAGAGCATAGTATTGGGTTCTTACTTAGAAGAGTCTCCGTGACATTAGCTGGAGGAGACACAACAAACTTGTTCTTGATTGGTCGTGTTAAAAAATGGAGACAGGAGAGTGTTGCCAACTTAGAACACATTATTGCTGCAAGCCACAGCAGCGATACATCTCAAGATTGTTTGTAAAGCTTGAGCCGTTTCGATTAAGTTCCTCTTTGTTCTATGAGCTGTGTGTCTTCGTCCAACATCGTCCCCAACTTCTCCTTCTGGACCATTTATATTGGTAAGTACAGTACTTGATAGAATAACTGAAAATGATTATATTAGGTAGTTTATATACCTGTTCATCTATCAACAACATCGCAAGACCAAGTCAAGGCCCTTCAGAACTATTATTCAATGAGGTTCTACTCAGATTGGGAGACACGAAGGTTTTAGGTTTCGTCAATATCTGAGCAGTGGAGGTGATGAATAATATCAACGTTGTTTTGCGTGTAGTGGTTGTGAGAGAGAGACTCATGTTATTTATAGTGTGAGAAGGGGGGATTTGGAAAGTTTGGACCGGTTACGACTACTAAACTAATCACTGCATATCTCATCTCTAATCAAGAGAGAAGTAAAGAAGTTAGTTTAATGATTAACAGTGGGGCTGATGCCTTCACGGTAACGGCGAGTTTCATAAATAGAAAATGATGATAATGGAGTGGAAGAGTCGGAGAAGGCTGCCTTGCAACAAATATCGTGCTGGAAAGGAGAGAAAGATTTAAATGGGCCACTTCGATTTTTTGTCACACACATAAGTGTAGCCCGATTGTAACGTTTAGACGGTCTAATGTTGCAAAATAAAGCTTTACTATTGGTTAATTTTTTAAAGTGATGAGATAAATGGAACCTGATCGATTAGGGGTGGCGCGTTGAAGGTTCAATGTCAGGCTCCCCATATCTCTGGCCCGTTGAAATCATCCCCAAACTTATTAGGGGTGGCATGACCTCGACACAAAAGCTTGCACATATGCTGAACCGAATCAAACCCTTCCTTGATTGCATTGATTTGAAGCTTTGGCATATTTGCATTGATGGAATTGTAAGTGATCATCAACGACGGTTGTAACCTTGGCTGAATCCAGTTTTAGTTCATCGATCTTTGTAGTAGTGATGAAGCAACGCCTGATAAACATAACAATTGGAGAAGAGAACGTTTAGTTGTCGAAACTCGCAATCGAAGACTCCAAAAAAGAAAAAAAAAACATTAAAGTTTTCGGATTTGGGCCAAGACAAAAATTAGGATGTGCCAAGACAAAATCAGGATGGGCCAAGATGATGCACAAAAATCGGCCAGAGCCCATAAAAGCAAGATGACATGGCAACTTTAAAAATTCTGATTGGCTGATTTTTTGTGCTGATGTGGACATGCTCTCCACTCATCTTATTGTACTTTTAGTATTGTTAGATGCACATAAATTATTACCTAACCACAATTCAACCAATAATAAAAGAAACTATAATATCATTGATCATAATTAATTATTAATAAATTTTACATAAAAAATGAAAATATCAAATAATTTGGAACAAGAAAATTCATCTGAAACGTCAAATATAAAAAAAACGGAGAAAGTAAGAATGGTTGTTACTTATTGTTCTTTTCCGAATTTAATAAGGAATAATTTTACAATATGATTCCTTAATTTAAAATAAATGAGAAGGAACAATAAAGAAAAAATTCCTCATAAATGGTGTCATATTTAAGGAAAAAGAGAAAATAATTATTCTCATTCATTCTTTTGGTCACCATTAATCCTTAGTTTGAATTTGATTCATTGATTAGAACATCATTGTTACTAAATATCTTGCAAGTTGCAACAAGTAAAATCACATGTACCGATGTTCTCTTGACTTCATTAACTCCGTTGTGATTCTTTGCAACATCAGTTGAATAAGTAAATTAGTTCTTAACTTCTTACCGTTAGTTTATTATAATCATTTTCAACTACTTATTCTGTTTCATAACATAACTGGTTTTAGACTGTTTTTCCTTTCTGATATCTCACGATTTTAATAGTTTTATACTTTTTTTTTTGATTATTTAGATTACATATTAGGTGAATATATTGCATTAGTGTGTTCATTTACATTTGACAGGGTTAAATTATACTTTCAGAAGTTTGGGGTCAATTTGAAAGGATAAATCCAAATCAGAAACTTATGTGGGCAGAAACAAAAGACTGCGAGAATATAGGGACCAATGTTGCAAAAGAAGAAATACTCGCTTGGTCTAAATTTCGTAGTTCAATACAAACTTTTCTTGGTTTCATGGTTAACAGGTGCAAGTTCCCATTTCATTGATGCAACTTGGCAGCTGAAGAAGCTAATCATATGCTTCAAGTATGTAATGGATCACAAAGGTCAGACCATATCTACTGTGCTCTTAGAGTGTGTAGCTGATTGGGGAATTGAGAAGGTCTTTTGCGTCACAGTAAATAATGCGACAGCTAATACTTCTGCCATTAGGAGATTCCATAGTGAGTTTAGTGAGGTTTCCCCTGAACCTTTAGTGTTAGATGAAAATTTCTTGCACATGAGGTGTTGTGCTCACATCATTAACCTGATAGCTAAGGAGGGTTTGACTGAAGTAAGAGAAAATGTTTTAGCCATTAGGAATGCAGTTCAGTATGTTCGTTCTTCAACACTCAGACTGGATGCATTTGATTTTAGAGTCACTACTGAGAGAATGAGCCGAGGTAGTCTGCCAATGGATATTAAGACTAGATGGAATTCAACCTTCCTTATGCTGTCTAGAATCTTGCAATTTAGAGTTGTATTTGATAGGATGGAGGCAGAAGATAGGTTGTGTATAATGATTATTTTTGGAGATTGATAATGGGGTTAAGAGGTGTGGACCACCTTCTTTGAGAGACTGGAGTGTTGTTGAGAAGTTGAAGAGATTTTTGATAATATTTTACAACAGCACTTTGGTGGTCTCTGCTTCAACAAAGGTAAACTCGTATAAGTACTATGGTGAGATAGTTACAATAGAGAGAAATCTGACTGCATTAGCTAACAGTTTTGATCCAGAGTTGAAGGTGAAATCATCAGAAATGCTTCAAAAGTTTCTGAAGTATTGGGATGGGATCAAGAGTGGCAATAGGATGCTGATATTGGCGAATGTGTTTGATCCAATGAAGAAGATGAATTTTGCAAAGCTGTAATTTGAGAAACTCTATGGGAAAGACAGATTGGAGTCCATTGAAATGCTATAATTTGTTGGTGATCTTCTCAAGTGTATGTTCAGGGAGTATAACACTCGTTTCAGAGGTTCTACTGCACAATCATCTGAGTCGAACCAAGCATCATCTTCTCAGCCTACTCAAGAGTCTCAAGATCAAGTCGCAGATAGAATGGAGCTGGTGGTTGAAGATTTTGGTTATGAGAGGATAGATTGTGTTTACACAGAGCTGGTTGCTGAGAAGGGAGAGGATACAAGGGATGAACTAGAAGTGTACTAGAAGGATCCAGTTGAAAATCCAAAGCCCTTGCAAGGTATTGAGTTCAACATCCTTTCTTGGTGGAAGGTTCATAAGTTGAAGTATCATGTACTTGCAGAAATGGCTAGAGATCTCCTCATCATGCAAGTTTCATCAGTGGCATCCGAAAGTGCTTTTAGCACAAGTGGTAGGATCTTGGAACCATATAGGAGTTTTTTAACTCATTATATGATAGAAGTCCTCATGTGTACTGAACAATGGATGCATGTTGAGATCAAGGTGAGTGAACAAGTCACTACAAATGAGCAAATGGTTGCTGACGTTGAGTCGCTAGATCGACTTGAGAAAGGTTTTGTTTCTCAAACTCTGGTTTCTTTTTAGCCGTTTATGTTCATTATGTTTAACTTGATGTTATTTGGTTTATTTTTCAGAGTTTCGAGCTCAACGTCTTGATGATTGAAGCTTGGAGTTTGGAGGTTGGATTTTAAAGGTGAAGGTTGAAGGTTCATGCTTGGTGTCTTGAAATTTTAAGTTTTATGTTTTGATTTCAATGAATAATGTCTCTCATTTCCTAAGATCTTTTTTTCTCTACTTTCATTTGAACCATATAGCCAAAATGTTATTTGTTTGACTTTTTTTGATATCAATAAGGTTGTTTAATTTTCAAATGAATAAAACTTGATGTTTTGTTTCATTTCTTGGTGTTAGTTCATTTGTAAAAGGTTTATTATATGATTATATATAGTTACAAATTAGTACAAATCGTACACATTAGAACCGAAGATCTGATTACGGGTAAAACCCAAAAGTATTTCGGTTTGTACCGGTACCTCGTCACATTACTAACTCCGATCCGAACCGCCTGTAACCCGAACCGATACCAAACCAAACTTGTAAATAACCTAAATGGGACTGATTTTCGGTAACTCTCAAAACCCGAACCCAATTAGAATGGATCCGACACCCGAATGGTATCCCGGTCGCCCAGGTCCAAAAACATCTATATTCAAAACGGAGGGAGTATTGTTTAGAGTAACTAACACAATTTAAATTGCCATTTTATTTCAGTAAGTTTGTGAAATGCAGTATGATCGCTAGAAATCTGAACAAGTTAAAATATTAATGACAAGTTGGCAGATTATTTTCTACAATGTATTAGATCCTATGAAAATTGTATAGTTTATTAACAAGTTTGACGTGTTAATAGTATTCAGTTAATTCAACCTGATTTACACGTTAACATCCATATTTGATTTCACTAAGTTTAACTCAAGAACAATATTTGGGGGGGGGGGGGGGGTGAACCGTCAAATTCACCTCACCTCTTATCATCTAGGGGTGGGGGTGAATCAACAAATTCACCTCACGTCTTATGACTTATCAAAGAGTTATGTTAGATTAGTAAATAAAAAATATTAAAATTAACAAAAAAGCAAAATAGCTTGAACTAAAAAGGAACGACACCGACGTTAACGTCATCAACTAAACCCTAAATCCTAAACCCTAGAACCTAAACCTAAACCATAAACCCAAACCCTAGAACCTAAGCGAAAAACCTATCCCTAAAGAAACAACGTAGACGTTAACGCCGACGTTAGGACCTAAAAGCATAAACCCAAACTCTAGAACCTAAAAGCAAACTATAACCCTAAAGAAATGACGTTAACGCCGACGTTAGGGTTTAGGTTTAGGATCTAGGGTTTTGGTTTAGGGTCTGAATTTTATGATTTAGGATTTACGGTTTATGATTTAGCTGACGGCGTTAACATAGACATCATTACTTTACAGTTTAGAATTTGAGTTTAGGATCTAGAGTTTGGGTTTAGGGTTTAGTTTAAGGGGTTAATGTCATTAACACCGGCATCGTTCTTTTTTTTCTGATATTTTTTTCTTTTATATTAATATTTTTTTACTAATCTGACTTGACATTTTGATTCGTGATAAAAGATGAGGTAAATTTGATGGTTCACCATAGGGGGTGAACGAAAATATTGTTCAACTCTAAATGTTAGCTGACTTTGACTTTTAATTCTCTGTTAGGTGATTTTTACTTTAATTCTCTTACTATGTGATACACCATTACATACACGTCTATTTTATCATATGTGTAAATGTATACAAATCTCTAACTTTTAAGTATCGATGTCTGGGTACCGATTAGGTTCGAGTAAGATATTTCATATTTTCGAGTATTTTGGTTAGCGATTTAATACATGTTCGGTTACAAATTGGTTGAGTTTGAAAATTTAGGTTTTGAATTCGGGTGTTTTTGGGTATAACTGGCCCCAAATAACTGATAACTGGAGTTTAGTTCGCTTCTTAGCAGTAAAGTAGAACATGTACTCTCTTCTGGTCCATCATGCTCGTGGTTGCCACTACAACTGAAGCATAAGTAACTTAAACCCACTGCAAGAGAAGAGGAGAGAGACATGAAAAATTGGAGAGAGGAGAAGATGCAAGAAAATCCTAAAGGGAAGGAAGTAGATTAAGGATTTAGGGTTATATATATATACATGAATATAGTTCGAGTATCGATATTATCAATTATGATTCAGATATCTATTATACTAGGTGAAGAACCACGCCTTGTGAGGGACAAAAGTGCTGTACGAATACAAGTTACTTTTACATATTATTATTTATTTTCTGGTCTTTTTACGTATTATGAAATAAAAAATATATGGAATAATTGAGAGACCGGTAACTATTATATATATATAATTTAATTGAAGTTAGCAAATAAATGAAAACAACCACTCTTGTTTATTTACAATAATTTTTTATTGGTAAATAAATAAAAAACATTTTATTTATTTTATATGTTATATAATTAAATTTACATGATATTGACATAGATATATAATATATTTTACCATCAATATTTAATAATTGAGACTTCTGATATTAAAATTTGTATATTTTTTGTATCAAAAAAATAAACCATTAATCACAAATTTTCAAAGTGAATTTTGTAATAATTTTCATAGTTTATAATCATTTTTAGAAATTCAAGGAAAAATTAAAAATTAAAATATTGAGGTGTCAATACTTTTTCCATACAAATTTAAAATTAACATATTTATTTATTTATTTTATATGGTATATAGTTTAATTATAATAATACTAATATATATATATAATCTGAATATCTATTAAATGAAACTTCATATTCATATAATTTTATGATCATTTGTATCTTGTTATAACAAAAAAAAATTAAACCATTGATCACAAATTTTTAATGTGAAACTTTTAACAGTCTTAGTAATTTATAGTTGTTTTAAAAAAATTAAAATATAACATATAATTGATGTGATTGTATATTTTTGTTAAGAATACAAAATTAAAAAAATATGATGAAGGATACATAAATTATTATCAAATCTTTATTATTTAAAATCATTAATTTTCATATATATGTTAATTATACTAGGTAATTCCGTAGATTTTTTTAAGGAAAGAGAGGGGAATATTATTTCGTGCACTATTAATCAATTATATATTAAATTTAATAACAACATAATATATGTTTAGATAGACCAACTTATTTTACTAACGATTATAAGAATATTTTAGTGATGACACGTGCCTATAATTAATGTTTTAATGCTTCTAAATTAATATATAAGGGATTCTAATTCAATATTCGTTTGGGTATTTTTATATTTTGGTTTGGTTTCAATTTTATTTTTTAAATTAAAACCAAACTTGATCCAAAAATGATCAACCCACATGAAGAATAAAAAATTAAATGCTTTTCAAAAGCTTCTACCATCCTTTTGAAGTTCCATGTTTGTTGTATATTTAACACAACACACATGTTTAATTTATGCTAAATCTCTTATAATAAAATAATATT
>CAJHQQ010003378.1:0-45114 GCA_905132885.1 Moricandia moricandioides
CCGAGTTCATCCATCCGGCCGTACCAGACAGACAGACCGAGCCGTGTACCGGATCGACTTGCGTACACCCGGGAAGGACCTTAGGTTGGATCCACGACCAGATGACCAAACTGATCGACCCACACGCCTTCTTCCCCGACCTACTCGTCAATCTAAGGCCATCAGTCAAGCCATAACCCACTTTGATTAAGAGGAACCAGATTCAGGACACAACGTATCTCTTTTGGCCCGATTGGTTCATACCGCACACCCAGACGGACGTACTCAAGACCTGATCGACCAGTTTGATGCCTTCTTGGGATTTTATGACTCTAACTTCTCTAAGGCAAGGATACTTAATCTCTCTAAAGATTTGGGTCAAGTAAATTCATCATCCGTTCATGATGGGTCAATGATCCTCCCCACGGACAACCCACCGTGTGTCCTTTTACTTACCGCAATGGAACCGATCATCATGGACGCACCTAGACACTCGGATGTATCTGGACCAGTCAACATCTGAGACCGCACCTTGACCAGTCTTCCTTGTTTTTCACACTTTGACTAGATCTAGTCAAATTTATATTTTCTATGCATTGTTTTCTGTATTTTCTTATATTTCTCTTTGACTCAAAACACTATAAAATGTACTCCTCTTCCTTTGCAATAACATCAACGAATTTTCTTCTTATTTTTATGAGTTTTTACTCTTGTTCTCTGTCAAGAAAACTTCTAGTTTCTTTGGTGTGGTTATCTCCAAACAAACGCCTCTTTCTAGTTGGACCGGTGCGTCACATCCGGCAACTGATCGAGTTTGCTTCCTTGTCGGACCTGTGAGTCATATCAGGCAACAACAAGCACCCAGGCAGTATCATTGGGTCATTCCGAAACCCTTTGTGTCGTCATTCAATCCATCAGTTCTCTTCGGAGTTCATATCCCTTCATACCAGTAGAGTGATCAGATTTAGGGTGTATCAAGTGGTATCATAGCCACTCTTGCGGTAACTCTATATCATTCCATTACTTCTCATCTTCCATCTTCTTCATCTAAAATTATTTATCTATCTATCTTGAACTCGGGCCCCTCATTACCCACCATTTTAAAGAAAGGAAAAAAAGATAAGAAAGAAAAAGTATATAAGAAAAAAGAAAAGATATATATTCAAACATTGTGGTGTGGTGGTGGAAGAGAAAGCCTGCTGGCCGAAGAGAAATCTGGCCTTTGAGGTGGTTAAGGCGGGTTCCCCTTTGAAATCTCTTATCTTTCTATCTTAGACACCTTTCGTTTGTTTGGATCTACCCATTGGGGATTCCTGGATTTGTTTTTCTTAGAACCTTGAGTATAAGACTTTGAGGGAACACTTTAAATTGAGAGGAACACGTGTGTGGGTGAGGATCAAACAATTGAGTGTATGATATTTTTATCTAAAGTTTTGTGTTTAAGAATTTTCAGGAATCATGAGCAGTGAGGATGAAAGGAGCCGACCAGGAAACTCTTTTGCTGGTTTATCTAACTTGCAGATGCGAGCTTTGAATGACAATATTACTGACCTTATGAATTCAGGTTGGGAACAGATCCATCAACGGCTTGATGCAATAGAGGCTAGCCAGCCGATCCAAACCAGAACCAGGGCACGGGTAGATTGTCCAAGGAGGAACCACCGATCAGATGACGATACCCAAGAGGAGGATTTCCAAATGGACGATGATCAATCCATCAACCGACCTAGGAGAGGTCACAAAAACCAAATTCAAGGTGATATCAATCCTTTTGCTAGGGAAGATAGGGCTGATAATGGTTTAGGAGGATTGAAACTGAAAATTCCACCTTTTGAGGGTAAAAATGACCCTGATGCTTTTCTTGAATGGGAAAGAAAGATTGAACTTGTCTTTGATTGTCAAAACTTCTCTGAATTTAAAAAAGTTAGATTGACTGCAACTGAATTTTCTGGCTATGCTATTAATTGGTATGATCAAGTTGTGACTAGCAGGAGAAGGAATGTTGGCCGACCTATAGCCTCATGGGACGAGCTCACTGCCTTGATGAGGAAACGATTCGTTCCAGAACATTACCATCGTGACCTACACCAAAGGCTTAGACATTTGCTTCAAGGAACCAAATAAGTTGAGGATTACTTCCAGGAAATGGAAACAATGATGATTAAGGCTGATGTGGATGAGACTTTGGATGCTACTATGGCGAGATTTCTTGCTGAACTCAACCGTGACATCCAAGACCGAATAGAGTTTCAAGAGTATGAATGTTTGGAACAGATGCTACCCAAAGCTATCTTGATTGAGCAGCAAGTTAAGAGGAGGAATCTTTCCAAATCATCCTATGCTCCAAAACCGATCTTTACTTCCAAACCAAACTACCAAGACAAGGGTAAGTCTTCTTCCACAACAAATAATGCTTTTAAGACTGATATTCCTGCTCTTTTTGACAAAGGAAAAACAGTTTAGACCCCTAGCCGAGCAAGAGACATCAGGTGCTTCAAGTGTCATGGTCTAGGACACTATGCCAACAAATGTCCTAACCAAAGAGTGATGATTCTCTTGGAGAATGGGGAGGTCGAGTCCGAGGATGAAAAGGAGGATGAAGAGGATTCTGGTCCAGTCTTTGATGATGATGAGGAACCATTCGATTACCCACATCATGGACCACTTCTCTTTGCTAGGAAGCCTTTTGTCGAATTACTCCGTCCCATCTTCAATGAGGAGGACGACCACACGGTCAATGATTCTAGTTCGATCTTTGATTCTGATTTTCGTCCTATCTTTGATGAGGAGGACATCTACGACTATCCAGCTCACGGACCAATACTTGTCACTAGGAGATCCTTGAGTGTTCAACCCAAAACCAATGAAAAAGAACAAAGGGAGAATCTCTTTCATTCTCGTTGTTTAGTTTCTGAAAAATTCTGTTCTTTGATCATTGATGGAGGGAGTTGTACTAACGTTGCTAGTGACATTTTGTCAGGAAACTTGGACTTGTCACCAGACCACTCTCTCGTCCTTTCAGGTTGGAATGGCTAAACGAGGCTGGTGAGCAGTAAGTGAAGGAAGATGTCACAGTCCCCCTTACCATTGGGCTATATAAGGATGAGGTTGTCTGTAATGTTCTTCCCATGGACGCATGCCACATTCTCTTAGGTCGGCCATGGCAGTTTGATAAGAAGGTTGTGCATGATGGCTTCACAAACCGACACTCCTTTGATCATAATGGCAAGAAGATCACGTTGGTCCCTTTGACACCTTTGGAGGTTCATCAAGACCAAATTCAGCTCAAAAGGAACCGTGAAAAGGAGCCTAAACCTGATGAGCCAGAGACATCCAAAAGAAACTCCAACTTCTATCTCAAAGAAAGTCAGGTTCGAAAATCTCTTAACTCACAAAAGCCATTTCTTTTACTTGTGTATAAAGAATCTCTTATGGCTACTTCTTCTAACCTTGCACCGGAGATTCCGAGTGAATTGCTAGATGTTTTGCAGGACTTTTCTGATGTCTTTCCAGATGAGAATCCACAAGGATTGCCACCAATACGAGGGATTGAGCATCAGATAGACTTTGTTCCGGGTGCATCTTTACCGAACCGACCAGCTTATCGTACCAATCCGGTCGAGACCAAGGAACTTCAGAAACAAATTGGAGAGATTCTTGAGAAATGCTACATCCGGGAAAGCCTCAGTCCTTGTGCTGTACCAGTTCTCCTTGTACCTAAGAAAGATGGTTCATGGCGCATGTTTGTGGACTGCCGTGCCATCAACAACATTACGGTAAAGTATAGGCATCCCATTCCTAGGCTTGATGTCATGCTTGATGAGTTGCATGGTTCTTCTGTTTTCTCTAAAATTGATTTGAAAAGTGGCTATCACCAGATTCAGATGAAAGAAGGTGATGAATGGAAAACTGCATTTAAGACTAAGCTAGGATTGTATGAGTGGCTTGTTATGCCATTTGGTCTCACTAATGCACCTAGCACTTTCATGCGTTTGATGAATCATATTCTGAGATCATTCATTGGTCATTTCGCGGTTGTATACTTTGATGACATTCTCATTTAGAGCAAGAACCTAGATGATCATAAGATGCACTTGGAATCTGTTCTTGAAGTTCTCATGAAAGAAAAACCGTTTGCAAATCTTAGTAAATGCTCTTTGGAACAGATCATGTGGTGTTCTTAGGCTTTGTTGTAGGTGCTGATGGACTCATGGTGGACGAGGAGAAGGTCAAAGCCATCCAAGATTGGCCCAGTCCGACCACAGTGGGCGAAGTGAGGAGTTTTCACGGCCTTGCCGGTTTCTATCGTCGGTTCGTGCATGACTTCAGTACCATCGCAGCCCCACTTACTGAAGTGATCAAGAAAAGTGTTGGATTCAAGTGGGAACAAGCTCAGGAAGAACCTTTCCAAATCTTAAAAGGGAAGTTAACTCATGCTCCCTTACTTGTTCTTCCTGATTTCTTTAAGACTTTTGAGATCGAGTGTGATGCTTTGGGTGTTGGTATTGGTGCTGTTTTGATGCAGGAAAAGAAGCCCATTGCTTACTTCAGTGAGAAGCTTGGTGCAGCCACACTCAACTACCCCACTTACGACAAGGAGCTGTATGCTTTGGTGAGGGCTCTTCAAACGTGGCAGCATTAACTCTGGCCAAAGGAATTTGTGATTCACACCGATCATCAGTCCCTGAAACACCTTAAGGGCCAGAAAAAGCTGAACAAAAAACATGCCAGTTGGGTCGAGTTCATTGAGACATTTCCTTACGTCATCAAGTACAAGCAAGGTAAGGAAAATGTAGTTGTTGATGCCTTGTCTCGGAGGTATGTACTTCTCTCAGCTCTTGAAACCAAGTTGCTCGGTTTTTAATTTATTAAAGACTTGTATGCAACTGATCTGGATTTCAAAGAGATTTTTAGAAAATGTTCCAAGGCTGCTTATGGAAAGTATTATCAAAGTTCTGGATTTTTATTCTTTGATAACCACTTGTGTGTGCCCCAATGTTCTTTGAGGGAGTTGTTTCTCAGGGAAGCACATGGAGGAGGCCTTATGGGACATTTCGGAGTCAAGAAGACACACAAAGTCGTTCATGAGCATTTGTTTTGGCCAAGCTTGATGAAGGATGTGGAACGGATCTGTGGCCGATGTGTTGTGTGTAAAAAAGCAAAGTCTAAGGCACTTAACCAAGGTTTGTACTCGGCCCTACCCATTCCATCTCATCCTTGGGTTGATATTTCTATGGATTTTGTGCTTGGATTGCCTAGGTCTAGATCTGGCCGAGATTTTATATTTGTTGTGGTTGATAGGTTCTCTAAGATGGCTCATTTCATACCTTGTCACAAGACTGATGATGCTGTGCATATTTCTGATTTACTCTTTAGAGAAATTGTTAGGTTGCATGGCATGCCTAAGACCATTGTTTCTGATCGTGATGCTAATTTCCTTAGCTATATCTGGAAAACTTTATGGTCTAAGTTGGGAACGAGGTTGATGTTTTTCACTACGTGTCACCCACAGACCGATGGTCAAACTGAAGTAGTGAGCCGAACCTTGTCCACTCTGCTTAGATCTTTGGTTAAAAAGAATCTGAAAATTTGGGAAGAATGTTTGCCTCATGTAGAATTTGCTTATAATCATTCCATGCATTCTTCTACTAAGTTTTCTCCATTTGAGGTTGTTTATGGTTTCAATCCCTTATCTCCACTTGATCTTTTGCCTTTGCCTTTGAGTGAAAGAGTTTGTACAGATTGCAAGAGGAAAGATGACACCATTCAGAAGCTACATGAGAAGGTTCGGGCCAATATCTCAGCCAGAACCGAGGGCTTCACAAGAAGGGCAAACAAGAAAAGAAACAAAGTTGTCATTGAGGTGGGCGATCTTGTTTGGGTTCATCTAAGGAAAGAACGATTCCCTGACGAAAGAAAATCCAAACTCATGCCAAGGGTCGATGGTCCCTTTCCGATCCTTAAGAAGATCCATGACAATGCTTATCAGCTTGATTTTCAAGGTAAATATGACATCTCTTCGAGTTTTAATGTTTCTGATCTATCTCCTTTTCATGCAGATGATCCAGATTTGTGGACAAATCCTTTTGAAGAGGGAGGGAATGATGCACCTCAGGACGTGAATCATGACATGGAACAGGCCCAGCATGGTGATCAGGACGATCAGATCCGTTCAACCGAGGTTCATCCTTCCGGCCGTACCAGACAGACAGACCGAGCCGTGTACCGGATCGACCCGCGTACACCTGGGAAGGACCTTAGGTTGGATCCACGACCAGATGACTAAACTGATCGACCCACACGCCTTATTCCCCGACCTACTTGTCAATCTAAGGCCATCAGTCAAGCCAAAACCCACTTTGATCGAGAGGAACCAAATTCAGGATACAACGTATCTCTTTTGGCCCGATTGGTTCATACCACACACCCGGACGGACGTATCACGACCTGATCGACCAGTTTGATGCCTTCTTGGGATTTGATGACTCTAACTTCTCTAAGGCAAGGATACTTAAGCTCTCTGAAGATTTGGGTCAAGTAAATTCATCATCCGTTCATGTTGGGTCAGTGATCCTCCCCACGGACGACCCACCGTGTGTCCTTCTCCTTACCGCAATGGAACCGATCATCATGGACGCACCTAGACACTCAGATGTATCTGGACCAGTCAACATCTGAGACCGCACCTTGACCAGTCTTCCTTGTTTTTCACACTTTGACTAGATCTAGTAAAATTTATATTTTCTATGCATTGTTTTCTGCATTTTCTTCTATTTCTCTTTGACTCGAAACACTATAAAATGTACTCCTCTTCCTTTGCAATAACATCAGAGAATTTTCTTATTATTTTTATGAGTTTTTACTCTTGTTCTCTGTCAAGAACACTTCTAGTTTCTTTGGTGTGGCTAGCTCCAAACAAACGCCTCTTTCTAGTTGGACCGGTGCGTCACATCCGTCAACTGATCGAGTTTGCTTCCTTGTCAGACCTGTGAGTCATATCAGGCGACAACAAGCACCCATGCAGTATCATTGGGTCATTCCGCAACCATTTGTGTCGTCATTAAATCCATCAGTTCTCTTCGGAGTTCATATCCCTTCATACCGGTAGAGTGATCAGATTTAGGGTGTATCAGGGGGTGTGTGTAGTAGCAGAGTAGGTCACGTAGTCTTTTAGCAGAACTGAAGGTGTCTTTAGACCTTTTCCTCGTCTTAGGAGTTCTGGAAGTCTCGGAGACACAGACGGGGCACCGTTTGGAGATGTAGCAGATGTAGGAGTAGGAGAATTTGGAGAATCATTAGTAGATACGTTCTCACCAGAAGTTTCAACTGGAGACGGAGAAGAGGTCTCGACTACGGGTAGAGAGGGAGAAGCAGTTTCTGGTACTCTAACTGACGGAATAGGTTCTTGAGACGATGAACTCCCCCTTAAGGCAGCAATAGGTAGTAGCCAGTCATCAAAACTGGGATCATAAGTATTCAACGACGGTGTGACATACTCCTCTGTGTCTACACCTGGAAATTTATTTTCCGAAAGGACCAAATCCCTACTATCAAAGAACTCATTCATATTGAGATCATATAACCTTCAAGCTTTCTTGTCGTATGGATATCCGACAAAGATACACTTTCTGCTTCGATCACCAAACTTATCTTTATCTAGTGACTTGCGATGAGAATAACACAAGCATCCAAATACTCTAAGTTTATCATAATCAAGTTTCTTTCCAGAGAGAAGCTCGTAGGTTGTTTTACCTTTAAGGACCTGAAATGGTGTACGATTTATAAGGTGAGCTGCAGTAAGAATACTCTCCCCCTAGATTGAGACAGGTAAAAGCTTGGAAGAGACAAGCACGCTCAACATTTAAAATATGATGATATTTCCGCTCAACCCATCCGTTCTGCTGAGGGGTATCAACACAAGATGTTTGGTTCTTGATTCCTTGTTGCTTTAAAAATGGCGTGAGGACCATGAACTCGGAACCATTATAAGTGCGTATTGTTTTAACTGATTTACCAAACTGCCTTTCAGATAATGCTATAAATTCACGGAGGAGATTGGCCACTTCAGACTTCTCCAACATCAAATAAGTCTAGACAGCCCGTGAATAGTCATCAACTATTGTTAAGAAGTATTGTGTCCCACAAGAAGAAGGAGTGTGATAGGGTCCCCAAACATCACAGTGTAGTAAAGAGAATGGCTCAAATGCTTTATTAGAACTATCATTAAAAACTTGTCGTGTTTGTTTAGCACGAAAACAAATCTCACAAGATGCAGCTTGCTCAGAATCAAAAACCAGTGTATCTAAAATAGGTAGAGAAGAAAAAATCCAAGAAGAAGGATGTCCAAGCCTTCGATGCCATAATTCTGAAGTTGAAGAATTCGTAACCTCAGTCTGATGTACTCGTGCAGCCATGACCCCTGTAAAGTAGTATACCCCCTCACGTTCTTCACCCGTTCCAATCAGGGTCTTCGTAAAACGGTCCTGCAAACACACATAAAGTATCAGTAAATATGGCAATACAACCAGTTTGTTTGAGTAATTACGAAACTGAGATAAGTGTGCAGTTAAAATCTGGCACATATAGGACATCAGATAAGTAGTAATCTTTGCTTAAAATAAGTGTTCCCTTCTTGTTTGCTTGTGAGAACCGGCCATTCGGAAATTTAACCGAGGATGGCATGATATCAGTTACATCACTAGCAAGAGATAAATTCTCGTCATATGATGTGACGCGCTAGTGTTAATAATAACATCGGCTATAGTTGGTTTACCAGAGAGTTTCTCAGTTTAGATTGTTGATTTTGTGTTCTGAAGTTTCTGAAATAGTTCAGTTATCTGTGCAAGCGGATCAGAATTCATAGAGTTTGATGTTGTGGTGTTGTTGGAGACAACTCTATTTGAATTAGAGCGTCCACGGACACGGTTACTCGAGTTAGAGAACCGGCCTCCTCTTCATCGGTTAGACGAACCATAAGCCGAACAACTCGATGTTGCATTCTTTTGTTCAATCCACCAATCTGGATAACCGTGGAGAAGAAAGAACTCATTTTTATCATGGTCTTTCCGAGAGCAGTGGGTACATGAACGATTTGGATCACGAGTTCGAAGCGATATAGCTGAAGCTTGAGGCAGGTCTGTTTTAGGAAGTTCGGTTTGGGCAGTAAACCCTATAGCCTTTGTTTTCAGTTCACTAGCTCATGTTGTATTGTTGTGTTGTTCTTCTCGTATAACTCTGGAGTAGACATTGTTGATATCTGGAAGTGGATCTTCATCAATAATCTGAGAACGGATGTTTCTGAATCGAGACTCCTCAAGACCAAATAAAAACTTATGAACACAGATTTCTTCTTGTTCTTTCTCGATATCTGCAAATGCTTCACATGGGCACGACCTAGTAGTCTTAAGATTGTCGAGTTCTTCCCATAACTTTCTGAGACGACCGTAATACTCAATTACTGTCTGAGCTTTTTGCTGAAAAGTATTTATTTCATCACGAAGTTGATGAATCTGGACCCCATTCTTGACAGAGAATCGTTTTTGAAGGTTTTCCCAAAGCTTATGTGCCTCGGGTACAAACAAAACCGTCGATCTTATCTTTGGATCTATCGAAGTCCGAATCCATCCAACCAGCATAGAGTTCGTAGCAAGCCATCGAGAGAGATCTGGATCTGTTATATGTTTTGTAATCGTTCCGTTTAAGAACCCAATCTTTTGTTTAGCTTGAATAGAGTTTGAAAGTTATGTTTCCCATTCAGAGTAATTATCACCTCGAAGTAAAACCGAAGTGATTAACGCTTCTGGATTGTTAGTGGGATGCAGATAGTGATCCAAAAGAATCAGTAGTTACAGGTAGGGATGGCGAAGACGTAGTCGATGTAGAAGAAGTAGTTTTGGGCATGTTTCTTGAAGATTAAGAAACACGTTAAGAAAATTTAGGGGTTTTTTTTCCATTCTTTTAAATCTTTTGCTCTGATATCATGAAATTGTATAAGATCAAACATTTTAATAGTTCATGTTGGTTTATTATCACAACAATGACCTCTATTTATACAACGAGAAAGTCCTAAACTGATAAGGACTATGAAACTAAACATCATTATCTAGATAGATATAGGAGTTATCTCTAATACGAGTAATCTGCAAAAGCTTAAGTTGAATATATTCCCAACAAATAAAATCTCAAATGCTGAAAAAAACTTCAACAGAGAATATATATATGTAGGAATTAAAATTGATCAATATATTGGCAACGGAACACTAATAAATCGAGAAATTGCATTTTAAATCATCAAGTTGGTAAAATTTTACACTTTAAACCATCGAGCTCAACTGCTAATATTTTAAACACTGAAAGTAACTTTAATAACATAATAAACATTGAAATTACCTTACTTGTTCGACACGTCAAAACCGGTACTGTTCATTAGCAGATAAAATATGGATGACGTGGCAGTTTTTATTTTACTTTTCTACAAAATTATTTATTTTAATTAATAAATACATAATAATAAATAGAATCAGATAAAATGCAAAATAAATTATAAAAATCAGTAATAATTGAAAAAATAGAAAACATCAGAAAAATAAATAAAAAACAAGAAATTAATTAAAAATTCAAAAAAATATTAAAGAAATGAAAAATTGAAAAAAAAAAAACGAAAAAAGCAAAAAAGAATTTACAAATTTAATATTCAACAAAAACTGAAAAACCTTATTATATCTCGTAGTATCTTGTTGATGGTGATATATTGAAATTCGTCACGATCACATACCGTAACCATCATAGTCAATAATTACATGTCGGAATATTTTAAATTTAGCAAATCCGGGTGAGGCTTTATCACATATCAATTGTCCCGTTCTCAAATTACTTATCAATGGTTTTCATGTAACCATTAACAATTATGGTGTCTGACATAGCGGTGATGACGAATGTCAATATATCTCTTTAAGTAACATATCAAGATATATAATAAATTTTTAAAATTTTTTGTTGAATATTAAATTTTTAATTTTTTTTTACAAAATATATTTTTCAGGTTTTAAAGTTTTAAATATTTTCTACTATTTTTGATTTTTGAATATTTTCAATCTTTATTTTTTTAATTTTAATGAGTTTTTTTTTGTTTTTGAATTTTTAATTTAATTTCCTATTTTTTTCCTCATCTTTTTTTATATTGTTTTGAATATTATTGATTTTTATAATTTATTTTGAAGTTTTTATCTAATTTTATTTATTACTATGTATTTATTAATTAAAATGAGATAAAAATTCGAAATAAATTCTAAATATCGATAATATTAGAAAAAACTATAAAAATAATTCAGGAAAAAAAGGAAATTAAATTAAAAATTCAAAAAAAAAACTCACTAAAAATTAAAAACAAAGATTGAAAATACTAAAAAAAAAAGAGAAAGTATTTAAAGCTTGAAAATTGATAAATTTTTGTGTTTTCTAAATTAAAATTTAAAAATTTAATATTTAACAAAAAAAAATATTATTTTTGGTTATATGTTATTTAAAAGGATATATTGACACTTGTCATTACCGCTATGTTAGAAACTAAAATTGTCAATGTTTACATGAAAACCATTGACAAGTAATATTGAAAATGGGATAATTTATATGTTATAAATCCTCACCCATATTTGCTAAATTTTAAATATTCGACATGTAATTATTGACAATAATGGTTACTGATATAGGGGTAATAGTGATGAACTTCAATATATCACCATCAACAAGATACTACGAGATATAGTAAGGTTTTTAATTTTTTTTTCAATTTTTCATTTCTTTAATATTTTTTTGAATTTTTAATTTAATTTCCTGATTTCTCTTTATTTTATGATTTTTTAACTAATTTTTCTATTTTTACTGATTTTTATAATTTATTTGGAATTTTTATCTAATTATATTTATTATTATCTGTTTATTAATTAAAATAAATAAATTTTGTAAAAAAAATTAAAAATAAAAAAAATGGCACATCATCCATATTTACCTGCTGATGAACAGTGCCGGTCACAATTTTGACGCGTCGAACAAGTAAGCTAATTTCAGTGTTTATTATGTTATTAAAATTACTTTCTGTTTAAAGTGTTAGCAGTTGAGCTCGATGATTTAAAGTGCAAAATTTTGTCAACTTGATGATTTAAAATGCAATTTTTGCCTAATAAAACCAAATCAGTTAGAAATATAAATAGTTAGGTATGATTAAAAAATTTGAATATAAGTTTTTTTTGCTTTACCAATGTCTCATGGAACATCATCAGTATTCTTTCCGGAAAAGGAGACCAATATTGTTGAGTTAAGCATTCCATGTTTTCTTACAATGCATAATCTAAGATTTGAGCTCAGTATCAAAATTGTTAGAAATCAAGCAAATAAGTTATCTTCGGTTAATATCATCATCTTCAGCTAAATCAGACCATATGTATTTATCGTAGTATAGATGCAACTAAACTCTTAAAGACAAGATCAGATCTTGTGAAGAACCAATGACATGATTGTTATATGTGGATATTAGCTAATCAGAAGTAACAATGCCTAATGGGGCCATTTAAAAGGGAAAACTTTAGAATTCTAAAAAGGTTTTGTTGTAACATATTTGTTTGTTTTATCTATTTATTTTGTGTCTGAAAGCAATATCAAATCATTTGAACAAAAAAAAAAAGCAATATCAAATCAATTCATATTCATTCAAGTGGTTATATTCATGTTTCTCTTCTGCCACTGTCAAAAAGATAAATAGCATTAAGGAAAACTACGCAGTCCAAATAATAATGACTTAACAATGAGAGTAATGCGATGAAAATGTTAAGTGTACGTAATGGATTGTAAATACAATAGCCATACATCTTAGAGGCCAAAACAGTTGTGATCAGCAGTAAAATCAACCAAATAATGACAAAAATGATAAAAAAGAGGGGAAAAAAAAGATCTGTTTTTTTTTACCACACTTACGTTGGCTTAGCTTCACCACATGTCTGTGAACATGATGATAGTCATTTGTACTAACCGGCTAAGGAAACCGAGAGATAAGAGCAAATACTCCAAGTACTTGAACCTACCATGTACTATGCATGTTCCATTGGAGTGGGCCAATACTCCAAACTGGGCCAATACTCCAAACCCCTGCGCTTGGTAATCCTTAGACAGGCACCGGCTTAAATCTCCTCGGCCATAAGCTAAAAAGCATATAGAGATTAAAAAACAATCACTAAGATGTTTTCGTACCGATTTCTAGCAGACATACCGATCCCAAAGATATCAAAGTCAGAAATGCGTACACGCCTTTCATGAACATGTCCGCATACATGTAACCACCTACTTATTAAAGGAGGGAAGTGCACAACAGAAGTGCATTACAAAAATTTTAGGCAACACTCATCCATATTTGGAACCCACAATTGATAATGAATAAAAGAAACAATATAAGCAAGCACCAAGAAACATAGTACCCCTGTAACATCCTAGTTTAAGCTTGCCATGATTTTTTGGCTGTGAAGAAAACATTATAAATTCATCCAAAACTTTATGCCGAATGAGTGTACGAAAGATAGGAAAAAAAATACCAGACAGAACATTGAGAGTCAGACATGAAAGAGTGGATATAAAAGTGTTCTCATATATCGATGAAAAATGTATTTCGATGCCGTTCTTTGTAGCCATTTGTCTTTGCCGTCATGCGTGTGAGGAATCAATCGAAATTGGCTTAAATAGTGAAGAGGAAGAGAGTTAGGAAGTTGAAGAGGGACATCGAAATCCATGCAGTATAAAATGTGTTATATGTCTACATGATCATATTACACTACCTCTGTTTCATTTCCGTAGATGTAGTTTCGTAAGGGGAGGTTTTCGATTTTAGTTTGATTTAGGTTTAGAGAAGTGACTTAGGCATGTTTAATGCAAGTCTCTTAGCATGTGGTTCTTATTTTTCTTAAGAGATGTTTCTTAATTTTAACTAAGAAAATTTAAGAACTGTTTCTTAAATAAGAGACATAAGACCATCTTTAAACCATGTCTCTTAAGATGGGGTTCTCTCAATTTAAGAACCTCATTTGAATATAACCGGGTTAAAAATGGCCTTATATAAGAGTAAGATCAAGAGAGATGGAACGAAACCAACAAGAAGAGATTAAAGAGAAACATTAATTGATGAGGAGGGTATTCACGGTAACGGTGATTGCAAGGAAAAAAGACAGTGAAAAGGAACGAAGAGTCGATTGAAAGGACATGAGGTTTTGGAAGATGGGCTGGATATGGGTCATGATTTATTTTTGGTTACCAAACGTGAAGCCTAGTTACTCTCTTTAATGGACTAAGGTATGTGACGTGGCAAACTAAAACTCCATGATTGGTTAATTAATTAAGTGACGTGGCATAACTAGAAATTGAAGATATTTCCTTTTAATATAAGATAGATATGTGAATGTTATTGTTATAATTTTTAACTAAAGTTTGACCTGAATATATATTATATTTTTTTTGTAAGTGTTTATATACATAATTAGTCAATATGTTATTTCTAATTAAAAAAAATTTAGACTGATTTTACTAATCTGAAAGTTTACCAATAGATTTCAAATCTTTCATTCAAAATCTTTATTGTACTGGTCAAAAACTAATATACTATTATCTTTCTAACTGTTGTTAATTTGGTCTTAATATACACTCACAGGTCGCCAGTATTTTATTAACAGAAAATATTATACACGCATGTTCCTTTATGAAGATTATTTTGTTTTGTATATGGAATATCAAAAGTTGCCAATCTTTATTAATCTAATACATCATAAACGTATTTGTTTCAAACCAATCTAAAGATGCAGACAATCATCACCTATAACAGCGACACCAGCATACTCGCAGATATATTTCTAATTTTTGTAGATCTGTATAAACAAAATTATTTAATATGTTATTCACATTAAAAGTTAACTTAGACTGATTTTACTAATATGAAATTTTACCAATAGTTTCCAAATATTACATTTAAAATCTTTATTGTACTAGTCAAAAACCAATATACTATTATCTTTCTAATTGTTGTTAATTTTGTCTTAATATAAACTCACATGTTGCCAAATTTTTGTTAATAAAAATAATATTATACACGCAGAACCTATTTTTCTTTATGAAGACTAGAGATTTTTTTTCAATGCTACGCACAGATTTTTTTATATTATTAGTTTTAATAATTTCATTATTTAATACTCCCATATGTTTCATACCGCAAAAAGATTAAGAAATTTACATTTTTCTAAAAAGTACTTTTTAAAATATAATTTTAAAATCATTCAACCAATTATAACAAAAACTGTTAAATTTATTGGTTGAACATTTTCCAATAAAGTTAAAGTTAACCTTAAAACTTCAAAAAATACCTTAAAATCTCAAAACATCTTATATTTTAAAACAACACTAGGATAAGACCCGCGCCTTGCGCGGAATGAAGTTATTATTTTATTATATTTTGAAAAATGAAACAATAGTTCGGTTTCATTTGGATTAGGGGTGTTCAATCCGGATATCGGATTTCGGTTCAGTTTTGTCGTTATTTCGGTTATTAAAATATAACTACTACTATAAATCCATATTTACTTCTGTTCGATTTGGTTTATATCCCATCGGTTTTCAGTTTATTCAGTTTTATACCAAAAAACATAATTATTTAGTTTGAGATCATATTATATATTATACGAATTTTAGAGTCATGTTGTCAAAAAGTCATTTATTAAAAAATATTATATATTTAAATAAAAGAATAAAAAACAAAAAGGCTTATATCATCTAATAAAATAAGAAAATCTATAATTAATATCAAAGCTCTAAATTTTGAAAATAAAAATAAAAAAAACAAAACAGAAGCATGAAAGAAAAGTTTTATATTCTTCCATATTTGGTGTTCATCAAATTAATATGTCTTCGATTGAACACAACTCTGTTTGTTTAAAGATAAAAAAAAAGTTGTAGAGAATTTCAACTAATTGTTGTCAATCAAATTTATAATATTTACTTAAATTTAGTTACTGTTAAAATAAAGCAAAAAAAAAAGATTAAGAAAATAAGAAGTCTCTGTTGCAGTAAATTGTTACTTAATTACAAATCACATCCATTCGGTTTGTATGGTATATACCAAAACAAAACCATATTATCGATTATTTAATATCTTTTAATAATATAAAATTAAAAAAAAAATTAAGATACAAAAATTGTTATCAAATATTTATTATTCATAATAATTAATTTTCATATATACGCTAATCATATTAGGTAATTTCGTAGTTTTTATTGAAGGAAAGTGCGAGATTGTTTTTTTGTACATTATTTATCAATTCGATAGTTAGTTTAATAAAAAGTGTAATATAAGTTAAGATGGACCAAGCTATTTTTCTAAAAATATTATACTTTATATATATTATATTTTACATAGTTATTTATTAAATAAGATTTCATAATCATAAGGTTCTATGATCATTCATATCTTTTTGTAACAAATTATTTAAATCATTGATAACAAAAAAAATCAATGTGAAAAATTTAATAAGTTTATAATTTATAAATATTTTTGAAAATTCATTAAAATTTTCAAGATTAAAATATTTATGTAATCTTATATGGTGTATATATATATATTGTTTTATTATTAAATGATACTTTTTACTCATGTGGTTTTAAAATCATGTGTATCTTTTTATAATAAAAATGTTAAACCATTGATCATTAACTTTTAACATAATAATTTTAACAATTTAGTATTTTATTGTCGTTTTTAAAAATTCAAAATATAATTTATAAGAAAAAATCAAAAATTTAATTTTATAGCTAATTTGATTGTTTAATTTATTTTAATAATATAAAATTAAACAAAAATAATGGAGAAGATTTAGATTGTTATCAAATCTTTATTATTATAATAATTAATTGTCGTATATATATTAGTCATTTGGAAATTTCGTAACTTTTATTTAAGGAAATAAAATAAAATATTAATTGTACACTTTAATTAGTTTTATGATTAGTTTAATGAAAACTATAATATATAAGATATCAAATAGTTAGTATTAAATGTTCCTAGTGAGATATAAAAATCGAATTCAACCAACATGTTTTTCAATTTCATTGTAAGACTGACACGTAGGATTAATTAACTACTAATTGATTGACACGTAAGAAGGAATTATTTTCAATTAATACAAACTTAAGGTTACAACTTTTTAAATGCTTCTCTTTTAATATATAAGGGATTTTATATTTATTATTTATTTTATATTTTTCTGCATATTATAAATAATAAAATAATAAATACATATTAAATAACAAAGAAATCAGTTACTATTATGTAATAAATTGGCGTATGCATATAAATTTAACTATTACTCTTGTTTATTCACAATTAGGGTAAATAAAGCAAAATAATCAATCTTATATATTGTATATGATATATAATTAAATTTAAATGATATAAACATAGTAATATAACACACTTTTAATATGGATATTAATTAAATGAGGTTTATACTCATATGATTTTATGATTATTTACATATTTGTGTAACAAAAATTTACACCAACGATTTTTTTTAATGTGAGATGTTTAGTAGTTTCAATAATTTATAATCATTTAAAAAAAACAATGACATATTTCAAAATTAAAATATTAACTTTTCAATATATGTTCAAGGCAAATATCAAAATATAAGTATGTATTTTCATATGATGTATAGTTTAATTAAAATGATGTTAAATATATATAAACTAAAATTATTTTTTCATATGGTCTTCTAATCATTATATTTTAGTATAGAAAAAAAAATTAAAACCTTGATCTTAAAAGTTTATGTGGGACTTTTAACAGTTTTAGTAATTTATACTCATTTTGAAAAATTCGAAATACAACATACACAAAAAAAAATCTAGATTTTTATTATATGATTAATGTAATTGTGTAATTTATTTTAATAATAAAGAAATAAAAAAAATGAAAAAAGTATACAGATTGTTATCAAATCTTTATTGTTTAAAATCATTAATTGTCATATATATATATTTTGATTATATTAGGTAATTCCGTAGGTTTTATTTAAGGAAAGCATGTGAAACAATAAATATTTAATATATGCGACCAACTATAGCCTACGGAATATTATATTGCTAGAGAATATTATTTTTAAACTATACATTATATCACATACTCTAGAATCCTTGGGATTTGAAAATAGAAGTCAAAGAGCTATGCCACGTAGGATTGAGGTTATTTTTAATTCTTACAAACTTAAGGTTACAACTTTTTAAATGATTCTCAAATAATATATAGGGGATAAATACATATTAAATAACTAAGAAATCAGTTACTATTATGTAATAAATTGGCGTATGCATATAAATTTAACTATTACTCTTGTTTATTCACAATTAGGGTAAATAAAGCAAAATAATCAATCTTATATATTGTATATGATATATATTATTAAATTTAAATGATATAAACATAGTAATATAACACACTTTTAATATGGATGTTAATTAAATGAGGTTTCTACTCATATGATTTTATGATTATTTACATATTTGTGTAACAAAACTTTACACCAACGATTTTTTTTAATGTGAGATGTTTAGTAGTTTCAATAATTTATAATCATTTAAAAAAAACAATGACATATTTCAAAATTAAAATATTAACTTTTCAATATATGTTCAAGGCAAATATCAAAATATAAGTATGTATTTTCATACGATGTATAGTTTAATTAAAATGATGTTAAATATATATAAACTAAAATTATTTCTTCATATGGTCTTCTAATCATTATATTTTAGTATAGAAAAAAAAATTAAAACCTTGATCTTAAAAGTTTATGTGGGACTTTTAACAGTTTTAGTAATTTATACTCATTTTGAAAAATTTGAAATACAACATACACAAAAAAAAATCTAGATTTTTATTATATGATTAATGTAATTGTGTAATTTATTTTAATAATAAAGAAATAAACAAAATGAAAAAAGTATACAGATTGTTATCAAATCTTTATTGTTTAAAATCATTAATTGTCATATATATATTTTGATCATATTAGGTAATTCCGTAGATTTTATTTAAGGAAAGCATGTGAAACAATAAATATTTAATATATGCGACCAACTATAACCTACGAAATATTGTATTGTTAGAGAATATTTTTTTTAAACTATACATTATATCACATACTCTAGAATCTTTGGGATTTGAAAATAGAAGTCAAAGAGCTATGCCACGTAGGATTGGGGTTATTTTTAATTCTTACAAACTTAAGGTTACAACTTTTTAAATGATTCTCAAATAATATATAGGGGATAAATCTTATACAACATCATATAATTTTAAAAGGGAGAGAGTATATATTTTAAGTTATCAATTTCTTTGTCTCAAATAAGTAAAGAGCTTTATATATTGTGTTCTGATTCATATTAGGGAAAGGAGAGTGAGGGGTTCCTCCACTCGACTAAATTTTTTTTGTTAACTATATATTATAATTTAAAAAAAACTTCGAAAACATATTTATAGTAAGGCCATTGTATTTGAAATTTGACAAAATAAAAGTATTTTATTTTAAATTTAAAAACTTGATTATCATTTTTAATGAAAATATGTTAAAATGCATAGTAAATTATTATGAACCCAATATTATTTGTGTGGAAATCTGTTTATAATGATTTAATAAATTAATATTTTATATTCAAATAAATATAAATTTTATAGGTTTTTTTTAAAAAAAAAACGCTTAAAAGAAACTTTTAGATCATTTATGATCAATTATTTTTAACATTATAATGATTATTTAATAAATATTTTAAGTCATTGATTTCTTTGTCTCAAATCAAGTAAAGAGCTTTATATATTGTGTTCTGATTCATATTAGGGAAAGGAGAGTGAGGGGTTCCTCCACTCGACTAAATTTGTTTTTGTTAACTATATATTATAATTTAAATAAAACATAGAAACATATTTATAGTAAGGCCATTGTCTTTGAAATTTGACAAAATAAAAGTATTTTATTTTATTTTTTGAAAACTTAATTATTATTTTTATGAAAATTTGATTTTTTTTGTTTTTTTTCTTGATCTTTACATTTAATTTTTCCACACAACTGATGTTTAAGTTCATGTTTTTATCAGCTCTATATCATAGAACTATATTGTTTTTTTTTTACAAAATATTCTCAAATCTTGTATGCTATTGTTTTGCATGTTAATGTGTTTTCCTTTTTTTTTCTTCTTGACTAAAGGCTTTCACGTTAGTCCATCTTTGATAGAATGATTTTTTTTAAATGTGCATCTACTCTCAATAAGAATTCGGTTAAATCGGCTGACTTGAAACATGCCTTCAATCCTAAAGTCATTTTCCTGATTGAAGATCAAATTTGTTGATCAAAATTGGGACATTTACAAGAAGTGGATGTATGCTAACTAATTGTCGAAATTATAGAAAGAGTAACAATGTAGGCCAATTTTCTATATTTATAAACTACTTAAAAGAACGAACAATCTTTTTTATAAAAATCAATATAATAATTTTACATTTTTATGTAAAGTATTATATTCGTATATATTAAAATAGCAGTTATTATCTTATAAAGTCTATATATGATTTATAAAAATTTAAAATTTATAAAATTATTTGTCTTGGCTTATCATTAATTTTCAATTATTATCAGAGGTTGCAAGTCATTTATAAAAGTTTATAATTAATTTATAAAATAGAAAATTAGAAAAAATATAAAATAATTGGTAAAGTTTATGAATCTATTCATAGTTGCATAAATATTTATAAATCATATAAAATTCTATTAAAGATCGACTTCATATCTTACAATACTAAAACTTGAAGAAGATCAACATTTAAAGGGTCTTGTTGAATTTAGGATTCGAAAGTATTTCATTTTTTTTCTCAAATCCTCTCTTATTATATGTAATATTTCTAAAATCTATGTGAAATTCAAGTGTATTGGATTAATCATTTGTATACCTTCTCTCAAAATGCTTGATACAATAACTTCTCTCTTATTGTATGTAGCATTTCTAAAATCTATGTGTAGTATTTGCAGGATATTATAAAGGACTATTCAAAAAGCGAGAAAAGTGTTGAGATCATCGCAGTTCGAAAATACTTGGCTTCCTCAGCATACTCAGGTGCCCAAAACAACCAGCTACCCTCAACACAATTTGCATTTTAGATCCATCAGTCACTGACACATAACATCATTTGATGACTTTCATCATGGATGTGTTTTTGGTTTTGGTTTTGGTTTTGGTTTTGGTTTTGGTTTTGGTTTTGTTTGTAGATGTAAACAAAGAAGGTGTGAACAAGGGGATGATTGTCTTCTTTTCTATAGAGGAAGATGAACCGATCAAACTGTAAGACACTAAGAAAGATGACTCCAACAGGGAGTGAAGACATCTGATAATCTTTGGAAGGTTCCATCTTTGTGTTAATCTAAATCCTCTAATATAGATGCGTAATAACAAAGATATCCACATTAACAACAACTCTGTAAGTGGGTTATTCTACATGGATTCATCGTATGAGATAGATGGTAAAAAGAACATACAATCCATACTAAATAATACACTCACACACCTTCACTTCTCTTTCAACTTCTGGTATTTTCTTTCTCTCTTGGATTAAGAGTATATGCATAGTACAATCAAAAATAATATAGGTTAATGATAGAGTTTAGCAATCGAAACTACACTAGATCTCTGTAAACTCAATCCCCCCTTGTATATATTCAATTGATGTCAATGAGAATCGAATTACACCTTGAGGATTCAGCAAGCGAGTTACGCTGGCCTCACCCAGACGTAATCGCCTCAAGTCACAGACTCGACTAAATCCTAAAAGCTACCGACTCCAACACAATCAAACGTTATTATATTATTTACAAATTCACTTTCAAAGACTCTGATAGAAACATAGTGTCTTATTATTACTATTACTTTCCTCCATTCCATGTTACTCTTTTAATACTTCCTCTTCATTCTTTGGCTTCTCTTCTCTGTTTCTTCCGGATATACACTCTTCCAAGATTGTCAATACCCCCTCCTTTAACACTCAGCTTGCCCTCAAGCTGATAATCCGGAAACTGCGACTGAAACTCCTTGTAACCCACCCACGTGAACTCAGACTGAGGAATGCCTGCCCACGCAACCAGCAGTTCCAAGTGACCATGTTTGTTGTAGTGCGGCTCCAAGATAGACTGCGGCTTAATCAAAAACTCTTCACCCTCTGCCTCCAACAATGGAAGAGGAAGTACAAGCTTATGCTGTCCAATCACTTCTCTAAGTTGTGAAACATGAAAGACATGATGAATCTTAGCGGTTTTGGGCAACTGAAAACGATAGGCTGCCTTCCCAATGCGTTCAACAATCGGAAATAGCCCAAAATATTTGGCCGATAGGTGACAAACTATTCGAGCTACAAATTATTGTCTATAAGGCCGAAGCTTTAAGTTAACCATTGTTCCCACTGTAAACTCCACATCACGCCTATGCTTATCCGTATTGTTCTTCATCAACTGTTGAGCATGCACCAAATGCTTTTTGATCTCAGTAAGCATCATATCTCGCTCCAAAAACTGTGTCTCTAATTCCGCATTCATCGTAGATCCCCGTTCAAAGCGAATCAATGACGGTGGATCACGACCATAAACAACCCGAAATGGAGTTTTTTCAATGACGTATGATGAGAAGTATTATACCATAATTCTGACCAATACAAGTACTTGAACCATGTTCTAGGATGACTTGAGGCAAAACAGCGCAAATACGTCTCTAAACACATGTTAAGTACTTCCGCTTGACCATCCGTCTGAGGGTGAAATGAAGTACTGAACTTCAACTTTCAAATCCCACACTTCAAAACCCAAGCCACTAACTCACTTTCATATATTGGTTTCAATTGTTCTCGTGATGTTAACCCATGACTAAAATACGCAATAGGGCGCTTCTCTTGCATAAGAACTGCCCCCACTATGAATCCTGATGCATTTTTTTCCACTATGAATACTTTCGTGAAATCAGGAAGTGCAAAGACCGGTGTCTTCATCATGGCATTCTTCAAGGTATCAAAAGCCAGTTGTGATTCCGGGACCAGATAAAGCTGTATTTCTTCAACAGTGTTGTGAGGAGGCGAGCTAATACCCCATAACCCTTAATGAATCTTCTGTAATATCCGATAAGGCCCCAAAAACACACGCAGTTGTTTGATATTCTTTGGTGTTGGTCAGTTTCTCATCGCCTCAGTCTTTGCTTTATCAGTTTCCACTCCCTAATGTGAGATAACGTGGCCCAAGTATTCCACACTATCCTGCCCAAACACACACTTTTTATGTATGCATATAAAGCTTGCTGCTGCAGTATCTCAAACACTGTCTCCAGGTGTATCCGATGAGAACTCAAGCTGTCACTATATACCAAAATGTCATCGAAGAAGACTAAGATGAACTTGCTCAAGTATGGCCGAAAAATCTGATTCATTAACGTCTGGAACGTTGTTAGTGCATTCATTAACCCGAAAGACATAACGAGAAACTCATAATTCCCATCATTTGTTCTAAATGCTGTCTTCTCATATCATGAGGTACCATGCGGATCTGATGATAACCGGAAGTTAAATCCATATTGGAAAATGCCCTCGCTCCTTTAATCTCATCAAGCAATTGATCAATCATAGGAATAGAGAACTTATCCGCCACTTTAGCTTGGTTTAAAGCTCTATAATCCACACAAAAGCGCCACAATTTGTCTTTCTTTTTAACCAGCAGAACTGGCTTGAAAAAGGGCTTCGAATTTTTTTTATTATTCCCTTTTCTAGCATCTCTTTGACTAACACATTCATTTCCTCCTTGTGTGATTGTGGATACCGGTAAGGCCGAACACTAATTGGTGGGGTTCCTTGTTTAAGAACAATCTCATGTTCAGTTCCTCGTATTGGTGGCAACCCTTTAGGCATGTCAAACACTGATGAATACGTTTCCAACACTTGGTGCACTACACTCGAAGTCATATCAATAGATGCCTTACTAGCATCGTGACTGTATAACCAATGTTCACCCTCTTGCATCGAGTTACCCTGGACCGGAAAGAGTGCGTGAAAGGCACTGGTTGGAGAATGAAGGTCACTTTCTCCTCTTAGTGTGACACGATCATTGTACCAAACAAAACTCCATTCTTGTAACTCCCAATCAATCTCACATTTGCCCAAAGTCCTGAGCCATTGTACTCCTAAGACCATATCCACTCCGCTTAACTCCAAGGATATACAATCAATTGCTGAAGCTGTGGCCTTGAAATAAAACCTCCATGTTTTTGCAAATTCCCATTCCTTGTACCATAATACCCATCCCGAATAGCACTTGTAATTTTGCATTTTGTGTAACCTTCAAGTGGGCTTTCTTTATAAACATAGGAGACACAAAGTTATGTGTAGCTCCACTGTCGATAAGGATCACCATAGATGTGTTACCCAATCTTCCTCTCACCTTCATTGTCTATGGAGAATTCATTCATAGGAATTAGTAAAGGGACAACTGCATTAACTGCGACGTTGGATCATGTTCATCCACATTTTCATCCTCCATACATTCTTCTATCACTTCTACTTCATATCCATCAATCACCATAAGCACTTGGAGCTCTGGATTGCGGCAAATATGAACCTTAAACCATTTGGCTTTGCATTTGAAGCATAACTTCAAACGTTTAAGTTCCGCAAGATCCGTTGGAGTTAAATGTTGTCTTGGTCTTGTAAATTGGATTGCTTTCGCTGATTTTGGTACTCGGTTTCTTTCAATATTGTGGTGATACGTCAGTGAGTGAGATTTGGTTCCTGGAGTTGAACCAAAGCCCTTTTGATATCCACCATTGCTTGTCTTTTCAGCTATCAGTTGACATAACATACTCGTCTCCATTTTAACTACAGCCGCAATGTGATTTCTCAAGCCCTTTGGTTCCTTCATCTTGATAACCTCCTTCATTTCCTGTTTTAGCCCGGTATAGAACTTACTGATCAAATTCGCTTCATCTCCCTTTACCAATGTGATCAGTTCCTCAAATTTGCTCACATAAGCTTGAATAGATCATGTTTGCCTCAAACTGCACAGCCTGTTTCTTGGTTCATCGTTGATGGATTCAGAAAATCTCTCCAACATTATTTTCTTAAGCTGAAACCAACTGACAAACGGTTATTCTTCAGTTTCCCATGCATACTAGTTGGAAACTGACCCCGTCAAACTTAAAGAAACCAGTTCGAGTTTCTGTTGATCTGTATACTGCGCGGCTCTGAAATATCGTTCCACTCTAGAGATCCAACCATACGACATCGATCCATCAAACACACGTAACTCTATTTTCTTGAGCAGTTGCTCTCTACTAACCATCATGTGTTGACTATTCCGATAACCTAACTTGTTCGTTCCGAGAGTTTGATAAAGGTATGATCATCGTTTGCAGTTGAACCAGCTTCCGCCTTCCCTCGATCTCCAATAATATGCGATTCCAACCGATTAAGTATTCGAACCAACGCCGATAGCTCTTTCTCGACCGATTCGACCCGATCGTTCATCTTATAGTTCGATCTCGTCAATCGTTCACATCCCCCAGAGATTATCTCGACTTTGTTCTGTAATTCCACTACCGTACGATCCACCACGTCTATCCGATCACTCGCCTACTCTACTTCCGACATCGCAAAGAATCACCGAGCTCACGCACCAATTGATAGACTTTAGCAATCGAAACTACACTAGATCTTTGTAATCTCAATCCCCCTTGTATATATTCAATCGATGTCAATGAGAATCGAATTACACCTTTAGGATTCAGCAATCGAGTTACGCTTGCCTCACCCAGATGTAATCTCCTCAAGTCACAGACTCGACTAAATCCTAAAAGCTACCGACTCCAACACAATCAAACGCTCTTATATTATTTATAACTTCACTTTCAAAGACTATGATAAAGACAGAGTGTCTTATTATTACTATTACTTCCCTCCATTCCACGTCATTCTTTTAATACTCCCTCTTCATTCTTCGCCTTCTCTTCTTTGTTTCTTCCGGATATACACTCTTCCAAGCTTATCAGTTAACTATTGTCTTATAGAAAAATATGCTTCACCTTAATCAAACGACTCCTGTATAATATAGTTTTTATCCTTTTTTGTTTGTCCACTTTCATCTTATTTCTAATTTATTAATAACTTTTCTTTTCCATTTACTTATTTGCCTGGCTTCCACTGACTATTATTATGTTTACATGTATTTTTACCCAAATTCAAGTTAAAATTAAGGGAAAAAAGAAGGTCATGGTTTCCGAGGGCTATACCTTAAACCATTTGGAGAGTATAATACTTCTGCTACTACTGCTGAATATAAAGGACTATACAAAGCTTTTCGTGTAAACCAGAGTAATTCACCCAATTTTGCTTCATCTCAAACGGTCAGCCATGTTTCTTTTGTCAATGTATCTGGCCCTGAAGTGGTTCAAAGAAGCCTGCCAAGAATGGATTTTCCACATAAAGTGGCTGTAATAACTTCAGCAGCAGAGCATGAAGACAATCCTGGTAATTTCCTTCTCTTAAATCGCATGTGTGAGCACATTAATCTTTTCTTAATATACATACCCATTATTGAGAATTGAACAAATTTAGAGGGAACAATGTTACTTGAACCTGATGTTGAATTGGATTATCTATCCGTCCTTCGTTCAAGAATCAAGACTCATGCTATGGAGTGGAAGTCGTAATGTGGCTCTGGAGATAAATTAGTGTTGGGTAGATAGGTATTGGTCGCTATTTTGGATAAGCGAAAAATGATATGGACTCATATGAAACATACAAAATGGTTGTTGAACTGTATATTAATCTGTGTTTATGTTTGATTCCAAGCATGTTACTGAAAAGAGGTCTTCAAACATGACAGAAGAAGTAACAGAAAAAGTTGAAAGTGAAGTTTACTGTGCCAGAAACAAAGTGCTTGCAAGGGAAAAAATAAAAATGTTTCTACGGGTTTGTATGTCTTCGAGAATTTAATTTGGTTTGTGTGGTTTTCATTACCAAATGGTATAATCATATTAGTGCACTTAGAAAAAAATACAAATAGAGAGAAAGAATTATATAACTTCAAATTTACCTTTAGTAGGATTTCCTAGACTTGAATTCTCCATTACATTATGTATATAACAAGATACTTTTTCTTTGTGATCTTAAAATCAAGTGAACAATACCATTTAAATTAGATATAGAATAAATATGATTTTATATGATTCCAAGTTAGTCATCAAAACATCATTGTAAGTTGCATCAATTCATATAGATTCTATAAACCATAAGGATTTTTAATATAGTTTGTTTTCATGATAACCCAAATATTTTTATCATAACAAAGACTTAACTAAATTTTTATTCATTTCACATTTTTTTTAAATTTTTTCATATGTATTTTTAGATAGTAAAATGATATATTGTGCGTTTTACTCATTCTAATTTAGTACATGATACATATTTTTATAAAAATGAATGTAATATATGTGAACATTATATATTAAAATTTTGACATTTGTAAAATCTCTAGTTAAAATAAAATTTAATTAAGTGACTATTTCTTACGTATCGCTCATAGATAAAGTTTAAAATTAGTTCTATTGATTTGATTCGTTAGAAAATACCTATATTTGAGAGAATTTCAAATTTACTCTATTTGTTGTAATATAATTCATATTTACCTCTATCAAAGGGTAATTTTCAAAGATATATTCTTCATTAAAGAAGAAAAATACTATTCTACCCTTGCTTTGTAGAAATATAAATATAAATAATTATTTTAAAAAATGGTTTTATAGTTTTTGATTTATACCTCTTCAAATTCAAACATTTTATAATTTTTTGAAATTGTTTTTATTTTAGTTTTTCAAAGTTTTTTTTTTTAATTCAAAAATTCTTTTTGAAACTATTCTAAAATTTTATTTTTTTATTATTTATTTATATGTTTATTAAAATTTTAAATCTCACACTTCATAACCAAACCCCTCAAATTTAAACAATAAATCTATATTAGTTAACCTCATGGTTATGCTTGTATATTTAACTATTTAATACTATGGATAAATGTGATTAAGGTAAACATGAAATGTGGTAGTACGCGATTTCTCTTCTATTTTTGTTTATTAGTTAAAATATAAAAATAAAAAGTAATCATAAATAAAGTAAAATAATTGCAAATTTCAAACAAATCTTAAATATAAATAATTTTATGTAACTATAATTAAAAATGTTCCTTTGAAGATTATATTTTATAACTTGAAATATACATACAAAAATTATAAAAAAAAATTAAATATATTTATATCAATAACTATTACAATAAAATATATATATTCAGCTAAGTAATTGACTTACACCTCAACACATTTTATATTTACCCATATATATATAAGGACATCAAATGGATACACAACAATCAAATATAGAGTCTGAAAGACCAAAAACGATGAAAATATAATTTTCATAACAAAATCCATATTTCATGAAAGAGAAAAATACAAAAAGAATGATGATTTTCTTAAAGAAAAATTATCAGATGAACTTTTCAACTGCTGGTTCACTTAACACACAAGTCCACAAATATTCTTACTACAAAGGTTTTACAACAAAGCATGTGAGTGAATCTGACAGCAGCAAAACTCTTGAGGCTTGAACCCCGAGTCATATAAACAGAATCGGAACTGGACAACAAGAGAAATAGTAAATGTAGAGGGTGGATTTTATCCCCTGCAAAGCCCGCGAAATGCCTGGTCCGACCCATTAGGGTACCGACTTATCGGCTTGGCTCGCGACTAGTGGTATTCGGCCTAGTTGTAGTGTGCTTTTAGCCGAGCAAAGCCACTTCTAGTCGACTCACTAAGGCGATCAAATATGGGCGGCTTAGCGACACGTTTCATCGGCCTGGACAATCGGCCGGACGAGTAAAAACCCAACAAGGCCAGAAGTAACTAGGGCATCCCCAAACGGTTATAAAAGGAGGAGAGGCAGCCGACTTCAAGGGGGCTGGATTTTCGATTTGTATTTTCTTAGCAAACTTTGAGAGAATTAATCACTTTCCTTTCTGAAAGACACATCCTTGATATAAATAAAACTTCTTTGTGACAAACCCACTGACGAGTTTCAGTCCTTTCGCTCAAACTCGGTTCAAACAATTGGCGCCCACCGTGGGGCCTCACAAAGCAAAAGATTCAGATGACTCACCCAAGTTCCACCTCCGGGAACGAACCGGAGTCCTCCCGACGTCGCTCCTCAAGTTTCAACGGAGTTCATGGACACCGTTATGGCACGTTTCGCACAACAACAAGAAATTTAGAAATCTACCAACGCATAACTTGCCGCCTTGGTAGCCGCTCTCGCCCTCCCCTTCGGCGTACCCAGGAAGATACGTCGTTAGCTATTCCACACTAACCCAGCGACCGGAAGCGAGGAGCATAACCCCGACGTCACAGACACCTTACTCGCGAACGAGGTCCATAACCAAGGAGGGTCAGATTTGGTTACTGTTTGCGAAATTGCATCTCTTAAACTCTCTCTCTCCGAAATAAGCTCAAAGATCCATCACATCACGAGCTCTGCCCCTCAAATCGACCGGGTCCTCGCTGCGACGTCCCAAAAACCTTTCTCTTGCCGCATCAGCGACGTACGACTTCGCTCTACGAAAAAATTCCATCTACCTTCCTACTCCGGTGAGTCAGACCCCACGGATCATATGACGGCTTTCAATATAGCGATGGGAAGAGCCAACTTTGCCGAAGACGAAAAATAAGCCAGTTTTTGCCTGTTGTTCGTCGAAAGTCTCACCGGGCCGGCGCTGACATGGTTCTCGCGCCCCCCAAAAAACTCCGTCGACAGCTTCCACGACCTTTTGGCGGCTTTCCTAAAAGATTATATAATGTTTACTCGACAAGGAGAAACCGCGTCCAACTTCTGGAAAATGTCTCAATCTTCGACTCAAAGCCTCCGCGACTTCATGGAGAAGTTCAAAGCAGTCGTTTCAACCGTTAACATACCCGATAACATCGCCGTCGACGCCTTGATGAATAACTTATGGGTCCACTCAAAATTACGCGACGATTTATATCGGCACCCGGCGACTTCCCTTCAAAACGTTATCGCCCGGTCTAATAATTTCATTCGTATGGAAGAAGACACTCGAGCAATCCTCAGCAAGCAGAACGCATCGAAGAACGCACTGTCCAAAACAGTCGACGCGCGACAAGAGCCGCACCAACATGCATCCGCCGAGAGAAATGACTGTAAAAAGGTTTCGTATAGGTTTTCTATGATGATAACCTATCATCCTCCACCATTGTCGTCCGAGAAAAAGGTTGGAACCACAAGGAAAGGGAACCAGACAATAAATCCCAAGCCCCCTCCACGTCTTCCAACTCAGTCAACCTAACCAAGTACTGTGAATACCATAAAATCAGGGGCCACAACACCAAGGAGTGCAAGCACCTCCACGAGGCGTTGCTCGCATCCTTTAGTAACGGAAACGCAAAGATCGAGCCACCAAAACAGAGGCCCAAGAACAATAAAAGATGGAGCAAAACCAAGGAAAAGAAGGCTCAGCGACCCCATTGGAAAATCCCGCAAGGTGATCCTCGCGATAAAGGGAACGGGATCCTACCTACCGAGGGAGAAAAGGCTGATACGTCTGCCGACGAGGAGCAACCGAGGAACCGCATGCGTGTTGAAGTAATTTTGGCCCAACCAGAAGACTCATCCGACGATGATGTATCATTCCAAAGCGATGATCTACAAACACGATTGACGCGACAAACAACAATGCACTGTCAAAGCGACGATCTATGTTCCTGATTGAAGCGCAAGTCAGTTATCGATGAAGACTCTCTCGATAACACCTCTGATCTTTGAACGCTCCTCAACGCGTCAACACCAAGCAGCTCACTCTCGCGTCCACGCCCGAACTACAAACAAACTCTCCCGCCTTCGACATGCGTGACAAGCTTACTGCCAACAAGGACGACCTGCAAATGAGCCTTAGCCGACGAAAGGACGGCAACTTACGAATAAAACTCCAGCGCGTGAAGTCGTCCCCAGCGCAAAAATAAGCTCCAATACCAAGCGACATGCGTACTGTAATACAAGCAAAACGAAATGACTATCAGTTGCGACTCAACGTAATTATGGGCGGCTCACCCCCTTGTGGAGACTCTATAAGATCGGTTAAAGACTCTATATGGCCCTCACGACCCGAGAATGATCCACCGATCATATTCTCGGCCGCAAACGCTATTGGCGTCCACACACCCCATAATGAACCACTTCTTGTGGAGCTCGGGATCGCCACATGCCGATGTTACCAGGGTGTTGATCGACACTGGCAGATCTGTCGATCTCATCTTCAACAACACCCTAGAAAAAATGGGGATTGACCTACGCAACATGAAGCCTTCTTCCCGATCCCTTACCGGTTTTAATCGGTCTTCTGATTTAATGATAGGAACAATACGCCTACCGGTGTATGCGTGTGGCATCGATCACACAATTAAATTTTTGGTTATAAACACGGAGGCCCCATACAACGTCATCCTCGGAACCCTGTGGATACATTCAATGAAGGCAGTCACGTCAACTTACCATCAATGCATTAAATTCCATAGGCCAGATGGACAAATTCATACGCTGCGAGGAGACCAGCGAGCCGCAAGGGACCTCTTGATCGTTATTGTCAAACTTCAACAATGTCTCATATCAAATCGATCTCCCGACAAACCGGCCAGTTGGCACAAACCAACAAATCTTACCCGCATAAAGAGGAAATTTCAGAAGTATCCATCAACGATACCGCCCGAGCAAAGTCATTAGGATCGGTGCTTACCTCCCCGACGATTTGCAAAGGAAGATCGTTGAATTCCTCAACAAAATTCCTACAATTTTTCTAAGACAACTTCAGACATGCGAGGCATCGACCCATCTATCATTACGCACGAGCTAAATGTAGAGCCTACCTTTAAGCCGATCCGAAAGAAACGACGAAAGCTCGGTCCCTAACGGTCAAAAGCAGTAAATGAGGAAGTGGAACGACTACTCAAAGTTGGCTTGATCACCGAGCTTCGATACCCTGAATAGCAGGCAAACCCCGTAGTGGTCAAGAAAAAGAACAGCAAATGGCGTGTCTGCGTCGACTTTACCGACCTTAATAAGGCATTCCCCAAGGATAGTTACCCACTTCCGATATCGATAGACTCGTCGAATCAACAGCTGGCAACGAGCTCCTTACTTTCATTGACGCCTTCTCCGGATACAACCAAATAATGATGCATCCAGACGATCGCGAGAAAACAACCTTCATCACCGATCGGGGGACATACTGTCACAAAGTTATGCCCTTCGGGCTGAAGAATGCCGGCGTAACCTATCAATGGCTAGTAAACAGGATGTTCGCCGACAGGTTGGGAACTTCGATGAAAGTGTATATCGAAGATATGCGGGTAAAATCGCTTCACGCGGCAGATCACCTGGAACACCTAAAGGACTGCTTCAAAACTCTCAACGAATACGACATGAAACTGAACCCGGCTAAATGCACCTTCGGCGTAATGTCAGGTGAATTCCTTGGTTATTATGTAACGCAGAGGGGAAGTGAAGCTAACCTCAAAAAGATTTCCGCTATACTCGACCTTCCCATCCCGAAGAATAGTAAGGAAGTTCAAAGGTTAACCAGCAGGATAGCAACACTAAACCGATTCATATCCCGATAGACTGATAAGTGCCTTCCATTCTACAATTATTACGCGGAAACAAAAAATTCGTCTGGGATGAGAGGTGCGAGGAGGCGTTCACTCAGCTGAAACAATACTTGACTTCTCCCCCCGTACTATCTAAACCTGAGAATGGCGACACTCTTGCGCTCTACGTCGTTGTCTCTTCGACAGCCATTAGCAGCATCCTCGTTCGAGACAATCGCGGCGAACAACGACCCATCTTCTACATGAGTAAGCGCATGACTGATCCTGAGACTCGCTACCCCACTTTGGAAAAGATGGCCCTTGCTGTTGTCGTCTCCGCAAGGAAACTCAGGCCGTACTTCCAATCCCATTCGATTGAAGTACTCACGAATCAGCCGTTGCATACGGTTATGCAGAACACCAACCGATCCGGCCGTCTATCTAAATGGGCGATTGAACTCAGCCAGTATGACATCCTCTACAAGAATTGAACCGCTGCAAAATCTCAAGTGTTAGCCGACTTCATAATCGAGCTGCCACCAGATCTCGAAGAAGACCTTACCTTCCCAAGCGCCAACTGGATTTTGCATGTTGATGGTTCTTCCACTACCAAAGGATCAGGAGCAGGGGTGCAGCTTCAATCGCCCACTGGGGAGCTGATCAGGCAATCTTTCGCATTCGGTTTGCTGCTTCTAATAACGATGCCGAGTACGAGTCCCTCATCGCCCGGCTTCGACTCGCTAAAGCTGTCAAAGCCAAGCGACTAAGCGCCTATTGCGACTCTCAACTCGTCACAATCCAATTCAACGGCAATTATGACGCGCGTAACCAGCGAATGGACGCCTATTTCAAAGTGGTCCACTCACTCGCCAACAATTTCGAGTTCTTCGAGCTTACAAAAATTCCCCGAGGGGAGAACGTGTGCGACGATTTCCTCGTCGCCTTAGGAAGCAAACTCTGCGGAAGGACACCGCCTGGTCGCCTCAATAGCCGAACCCCCAAGTGATGAACACAACCCAGATACCGAGCAAAATCAAGAACAGTCAAGTCTCGACTGGAGAACCGAGTTCATTGACTATCTCGCGCATAACTCGTTGCCTACGAAAAATGGTCAGCTAGGCGACTCAAAGCACGCAGCGTGCATTACGTCGTGATCGATGGCAAGCTACACCGATGCGATCCGGCTCGTAATGGCAGAAACACACGATGGCGCCGCCGGTAATCATTCAGGAGGAAGAGCCCTAGCCCTCAAGGTTAAGATCCTTGGTTTTTACTGGCCAACGATGAATATTGATTGTGAAGAGTACGCACGGCGTTGCGACATGTGTCAACGGACATTCCCCCAACATCCACCGCCCAACCGAGCTACTGCGGACAAAAACTGCTCCTTACCCGTTCATGCGATGGGGAATGAACATCATCGGCCCCCTCCCTAGTTCCCGACAAAGGCGATTCGTCCTAGTCCTAACCGACTATTTCACGAAATGGGTAGAAGAAGAGTCCTTCATTCAAGTTACTGACAAGGAAGTCAAGAGCTTCGTATGAAAAAATATCATTTGCCGACACGGCTTACCATACAAAATCGTCACTTACAATGGAACTCAGTTCATGTCGGGTAATTTCAAGAATTTCTGCGAACGATGGCGGATCCGTCTCAGATCCTCGACACCCCAATACCCGCAAGGTAACGACCAGGCCGAATCTTCAAACAAACTGATCATTGACAGCATCAAAAAATGCCTCGATTTAAAGCAAGGAGCCTGGGCCGACGAGCTCGATGGAGTTCTGTGGTCGCATCGGAAAACACCCCAAGGAGAGACAAAAGCCACTCCTTTCTCCCTGGCATACAGAGTCGAAGCAATGGCGCCCCCCGAAGTAAACGTCACGAGCTTGAGGCGCGGTAAAATCCCCCATCACGATAGTCTCAATCGCGACATGCTGATGGACACCTTGGATCAGATCAAATAAAGGCCAGATCAAGCCCTTCTACGGATCCAGAAATACCAGCATCAGATAGAAAGTTACTCTAACAAACGCGTTAAGTCGCGTCCTCTCAGCCTCAGCGATTTAGTCCTGTGAAAGGTGTTCGAAAATACCATGGAGTGGAAAGCAGGCACACTAGGAACAAACTGGGAAGGCCCCTACAAGATCACCTAAGTCGTCCAACCCGGTGTATACCGATTGGAAACATCACAAGGGGACATCTTGCCGCGCGCATGGAACTCGACAAACTACTTCATCGTGGAGTGAGAACCATTATTGGCTGCAAGTCACTACAGTCAGAATCTCGACTGGGACACTTTGAAAATTCTGAAGTCCTTAGTTGCGACTAAACGAATTACTTTGAACAAAGGCGAGCAATTCGAAAATTCTGAAGTCCTTAAATGTGACTAAACGAATGACTTCGAACAAAGTTGTGCAATTCAAAAATTTTGAAGTCCTTAAATGCGACTAAACGAATTACTTCGAACAAAGTTGCGCAATTTAAAAATTCTGAAGTCCTTAAATGCGACTAAACAAATTACTTCAAACAAAGTTGTGCAATTCGAAAATTTTGAAGTCCTTAAATGCGACTAAACGAACTGCTTCAAATGAAAATGCGCGACTCCAAATTCTCAAGCCATGAACGACGATCTGACCGGCTTCTGGCGCTTCGGCATTCCTCGTCGACAAACAACTAAATGAGTTAACCTAATCTGTTCCACAACAAATGACTTAAACAATGATCCTATAAGTCAAAAGGTGCAGTCTAAAAACTTGGAGAGGGGGGGGGGGACAGTAAACAATAATAGAATTCGGAGATTGGAATACAGAAAGCAGAAAGATGTTTTCAAAAGACATTAAAAGAAGAAGGAACTAGTTCACAGCTTTCAATAGGCTTCAGGATATTGAGGCAATAAAAAAAACAACAACAACTAAACAACATAATCCTTAGTCGCGAGCTTCAGCGGGATTGCCCCCTCCGGTGCGGTCACCCCGTGCGAAAGGATCCATCGATGCCATCGTTGTAGGCTCAGGAACGTCGATCTCTGGATTTCTCCTAGCCCCTCGCTCAGGGGCCGAGCCTTATCACTTTCCAGCGGCTCATGCGTCCCCCCCTCTTAAAGCAAGGTCTGAGTCTCCCTCATCCCCCGAGGTCTCAGAAGCTTCCGAGACCTCGATTGCGGTATCACCTTCGGTGTCCAGCGGATCTTTTGCCTCGCATCCTGCGGATGCTCCAAGGGAACGACTTGGGGTCTGAAGGTTAACAGCCATCCGACAGTCGATCAGATCAGAATTAGATCCGAACGGGTTCAGCCCGGCCATGAGATCTTTATCGACGAAGAGCGATTCCAGAACTAACGGAGATAGGGAGAGATCCGACTCTGGAATGCTTCCGACCTCCAGACGGGTGGCTTCCTCCTTAAACTTCTCTTCTTCAGCAGCAAAGAAATCTATGGTCTCTTGCGTAATCTCACCACCTCTTCTCTTCAGCATCTATAGGCATTTCCTCATCCCGAAAGCTTGGCTGTAGAGACATTGTGCTGTGTTGAAGGCATCATAGCGTGACTCGCGCTCGCAAATATTGTTGAACCGGCGGTTGCACTTGGCAATCATGGCAGTCTGCACCCTATTTCGTTCTTGGGTGACCTCGAAGCTACGAGATTCCCTGAGGCGAGCAACCTCCCCCAAGTGCCTTTCCTCGAGGGCGGATTTCTCTCGTTCTAGCTCGGCTTTCTCCAGCTCCAAGGCGGGTTTCTCCCTGTCGAGCTCTTCCATCGCCGTCCTGACCGCCCTAAGCTCACCTTCAAGATCGTCAGCTCTTCTTTTTGGACTCTGTCCCGAACAGCGGAATCATCTCTTTCACGGGAAATCTCCTCAGAAAGGACCATGATCTCTTCTTTTATAGAAATGATGTGCTTCTTCTTGACTCGCACTTTCTTTTTGGTTTTCCCAAGAAGAGCAAAGGTCGCCTTTAGCTCGGTGTCGTACTTCTCTACTAGGAAGTTTGTACTCCCGTTAGCCTGCACGACGAAAGCAAATCAGATAATGTCCAGTAACGGAATGACTCGAAAAGAAAACCAAAACAAAAATAGAAACAACAGGGGACCTACCAGTATTTGGTTACGAGCGGCATCGACATTGGCATCCCTGAATACAAGCTCGTCGACAGCGGGTAATTGCAAGGGCCACCTGTGATCTGACGAACCAAGTTGGCACACTCTAGCCCGTTAAGTATTGACGGGGTCCCAGCATCATAAGAAAAAGAGACCCGGTCAGGAAAGGAAACCTTGGGAGTCCAAACCAAGACTCTCTACGAGTCTCTACCAACCTCTGGATCTACTTCTCAAGCCGGAAGATCTCCTATCTCAACATTCCGATCTCGAAGGTCGACCTCTTCTAAGACACGAGCTCCTGACCCCGACTCATTCTTCTTCTTACTTTTTCTTGTCAATTTGGCCACTTCGTCGGAGGGTGGCTCTTCCCGACTTAAGGTGACTTTCGTGTCACCCTCCTGACCGGGGACCTTCCCCCCACCGGTTTTGTGGTCCCTCGCCTGCGGTCTTCTTCTTCTTCTCATTTGGACATTCCCCCACTTGCGGCTCCTGAGTACTCCCGATCGCATCTAGGGGCTTCTGACAATGGATGTTTCATCTCGCTGTCTTTTCTTGATCTTCCTCACCGTAGAGGTATTCTCCCTCGATCCCGCTTCCCCAGCGTCCGAGGCGCAATAGGCTGACCCGCGGCAGACTATGAACCCGCAAACTCGGAATCGTCCAGACTTATCCCGTCTATCATCGACATCAACCCAGTCTGAGAAGGGTTCAGCTGACCTTCAACGATGGAGCTCAGATCCAGTAGCTCTTTCATCTTTTTCGCTCTCGTCACCAGCTGTTGCTCTCCCCTTCTGAAAAGCGACAAACGTTTTCTCCCCAAAATAACTCGAGCAAGTAGGTCGGATACCCAATCACCTGCACCCAGCCAAAGTTAAGGTGAGAAAATAAATAACCTAAGGATTAAGGGATCGGAAGGAAATTTACGTTTTGCAATGCGACTTAGAGCTCGACGAATCCTTTCCTCGCTAATCTCTGGCCAGCGTTGGTGACTCAGCGCAGCTAAAGCTCGGGCGTTGTCGAAGAAACCTTCGGGGTAGTCAATTGTATTCATATGATCGACTGCACGATAAAAGAAACCAATCGGAACCACAATAAAAAAACATTTATTCGGAGGCGGCTATCTACCAATTCACCAATTCCAAAGAACTCTAGAGTCGTTTCTCGACGGCTCTTCAAATGCAAATTCGTCGGACTTCACGTAGAAGTAGAAACGCTGCCAGTCGGGAGTCTTGTTCGGATGACCAGTGAGGACGTTATAATTCGGTCTTGTCTTCACCGAGAAAATACCATCCGGCATCGGCTTGATAAAGCACAGCTCCTCGAAAGGTCGAACGCTCAGTGACACATTGATCTCGGCTGCCATCAACAACAGAGCTACCTCTATACGAAACGAACCGTTCAAGAAATGGTTGATCACTACATCCCGACAAAACACGTAGGACGTAATAAGTCGCGGGATGGGGAACCACAACTTCGTGTCGTGCTGGAAGTACGACTCGTAGACACACTGGTACCCTACAGGCGGCGACCAAGGCCTCTGGGTGTGCGTAGGGATAAGGAACGTAACGCCTACCGCATTACATTCCCTCAGCAGTTTCTTCACACTGCCCGGGATCGACCTTGTTTCTCCTACGTTCTTCCAGGATTGGCCCTCCACCTCTGCAGGACGAAGAAGACCGGGAGCGATAGCCGGGAGATTGACGAAAACCCCACTTGGGCAGCAACGTACCGGGACAAAATCGACACGCGGGTCTGGATCATCTGAATTATCTGAGCCAATTGGAGCGTCCAACGCTTCATTCCCATCGTCTTCACCCCTGAAGAGTCTCTCCGCGTCAGCTACTAACATCCTCTGCGCTAGGCTCATGTTCACCGTGTCAATCATTGCGTTCCGGTGAACAAGATTGAATTCATCAAGGGACTCCTATTCAACCGACAAACCTCTGATAGGGATCGGCGAGGCAGCCACATTCTTCCCTTTCTGTTCTCGGGAAAATCTCTTTCTCGAAGCCATAATCCCTGGGGAGTCGTCCTAACCCGATTTCTACGGTGATAACCTAGAGAGAGAAGTAGAAAGCGGAGAAAATAGAGAGAGAGAGACTAACTTTGCAAGAAGAAAAGAATGAAGGGATCAAGGAGGGGCCGCCTATTTATAAGAGGGAGGGAAGCGTGTAACCCAAAAAGAAATAGACCTGTGGGAGCCTAATTGGGCCCTAAGAGCCCCTCTGCCATCGCCCAATCTCGCGACTCTTCGACTTCAGGCATAAATGGGCCTGAGCCCCATTAAAAACCCACTTTCACCTATGACTGTTCAACTTCTCACGACATTTCCTCTCCTCGGCAGAAAATGCGACGTAATTCTCCGTTGAAGATCTTTTCTCCCTGACGCCGACCTCAACCGGAGCGACCCAAATCCGACAGACAACAGACTCTCGGCCGTCTAACAGCATTCCGAGAAGACGTTTGTCACATCAGCGCGTTCTAATAAAAACCGAATCTATAATGAACCTGCCGTGTCACCGGCAAACGACATAAGGATAACCGGAAGCCATGAAATAGGAAGCAAAAATGCACCTCGACTGCCTTCTCGTGCCAGTCCGAGCATTCGCGGACCATAACCCAATATTCACTGAGATCGTTCGTTACATCAGTGAACTAGGGGGGGGGGGGGCTTACTATAGAGGTTGGATTTTATCCCCTACAAATCCCACAAAATGCCCGGCCTGACACATTAGGGTACCGACTTATCGGCTTGACTCGCGACTAGTGGTATTCGGATTAGTTGTAGTGTGCTTTTAGCCGAGCAAAGCCACAACTAGTCGACTCGCTAAGGCGATCAAGAATGGACGGCTTAGAGACATGTTTCATCGGCCTGGACACTCGGCCCGACGAGTAAAAAGCCCAACAAGGCCAGAAGTAACTAGGGCATCCCCAAATGGTTATAAAAAGAGGAGAGGCAGCCGACTTCAAAGGGGCTGGATTTTCAATTTGTATTTTCTTAGAAAAATTTGAGAGCATTAATCACTTTCCTTTTTGGACACATCCTTGATATAAATAAAACATATTTGTGACAAACGCACTAACAAGTTTCAGTCCTTTCCCTCAAACTCGGTTCAAACAGTAAAGAGTTAAAGTGAAAACCTCAAACCAATGACTACATTATGTAGAGGCATGAGTATATGTACAAACTAGGACAGATGTATCTACTATTTATGAAATTTGATAGAATTATGAGAGTTAACTGAAGAACATGAAAAACTTGTAAGAACAATAGAGTTATTATCATATAATATATAAGAGAATTTAATAGTTATTATATAATTACAGATGAATATAATTCATTATGTAAAATATAAAATTATTATATTTATTTTTCTAAAAAAATTCATTATATTATATAGTTTATTAATATTAAAAAATAATTGATCAAACATTATTAGACTTCCTATAATTTTGAATATTAGTTACTCTAAGTTATTATTTGAAATATTTTTAGATTATTTGGAAAGTGATTTTAATTGGTTTTAGACTTACTTTTAATTTTTATATATAACTTAAATAATTAGAAACTAAAAATCATCTACCAATCACATTATAACAATTTCATAAAACTTCACCATTGATCGATACATAAGGAAAAATCACTTATGTGACTTCTCATTAATATATAGAAGGATCTATATTTTTTAAAAATGATTTATATATTCTTATAAATATTTTTAAAATTAAATAAATAGATTTTCTAAGAAACTATAAATATTTTTTAGATAATTTATAAAGCATGTGTCGACTTTATAAGACTTTAATAGTTATCATATAATTATATACACATATAATTCATTATGTAAAAAATATAAAACTCTATATTGATTTATATAAAAAATTCGTTCATTATATTATCTATAAAAACAATAGGACAAATTTCTCAAATAGACTTTTTGAAGTTTTTTTCACAAAAATAGACTTTAAGCAAAAGTCGAAAATAAACCTTTTTATTATGAAAAATTTAATTTGTTTATTTCTTTTTTTTTTTAATTTTAAAATTTACCTCCAAAACCCTACCTCATAACTTTAAACTCTAAGTTTAGATTAGTTAACTCAAGGGATATAAATGTATATTTATACCCTTGAATAAAGTCCAAAATAGACTTTTTTATTATGAAAATTTTAATTTGTTTATTTCTTTTTTTTAATTTTAAAATTGACCTCTAAATCCTACCGCATAACTTTAAACCCTAAGTTTAGATTAGTTAAATCAAGGGATATAAAGGTATATTTATATGAGAAAAATGACTAGAAGGTTATACATTTGTTGGTATATTACTAGAATGTTATACATTTCTTTTTTTATTACTAGAATGTTTTACACCCCTAGTAAATTACAATTTAAGCCCCTTAATTAATTTTTTTAATTGTCATTAATTTTAAATAAAAAATCCATGTCATTGAACTAATTTCCATGTCACCATAGAGGGAAAATGAAGAGTTAACCTCAACGGTTTCAAACTAAAAAATCAAAAACTTTCTAAACCTTAACTTCCTTTCGTCTCCCTCAGAATCGTCTCTTCTCCACAAAGCTTCTCCGTAATATCCGAAAACCATAGCGTCTTCGTCTTGTCTGGTATGTTCGACGGCGTCTGTTCGAGTTTGCGACTGAGTTTGGTTTATATTGTGACTGATTTAGAGTTGTATTGTAGCTGAGTTCGATTTATATTATGAATTAGTTAGTTTTCTGTTTCGGCGGAGTAACTTAGACAGTTGTAGCTAGGTTAGGTTTCTATTGCGGCTGATTTAATTTGTCGTTCTGGGTTAGGTTTCTATTGCGGCTGATTTATTAGTGTTCTGTTGTCGCTGGGTTAGGTTTTTATTGCGGCTGATTTAATTTGTCGTTTTGGGTTACGTTTCTATTGCGGCTGATTTATTAGCGTCCTGTTGTGGTTGAGTTAGGTTTCTATTGCGGGTGATTTTTAGATGCATGTGGCTGAGTTGCTTTTCTATATCGGCTGGTTTATTGTATGTTACACGGCTGATTTATCGTTGCTATGTTATATATGTCTTCTATGATCAGATGGATGCTTATGATGATCAAGCACGAGATTACCCTCCAAGAGGGGCTTCTAATCTGGAAACTAAAGTCATTAAACACAATTTCCATATGGGAGAATTCCCTCACGTTAGAGAAACAATAGGAGTTGATGTGTGGGAGCATCTAAAGCAGTGTCCTATTGGAATAATTGCTAAGCTAGCTGATAAAAACAGTGTGTGGTCTGGTAGGATCGTACACTATCTACTATGTAGACAGTTGGTAGTCCTTAAGAATGAGATTTGGAGTCTCGTTGTTGATCAACTTATCAGGTTTAGCTTACTGGAATTTGGTGAGATCACCGGGTTAAACACAGGTGCACTGCCAACATAAAGTTTTGAACCTGACGAAGACCAATACATAACATTTTGGGATGAGTTGAAAGTGCCGCATGGGAGTGGACCCAAGTTAGATGAACTGAAGGCATCATTAGGGGTATGTCGGCCCTGGAGTTTTGAAAAGCGTAAATGGTTAGGGCTGTTACTTCTTCAAGCCATGGGACTTTATGCTCTGCATCATAATTCTAGGATTCCCTTTGAAAGTGCAAAAAGATTTTTCGATGATGAAGCCATGATGACTTATCCATGGGGTCGGACTGCATTTCAAGTTCTTGTTGGATCTATTAAGGGATTAAGTCCAGAAGGAGCGTCGTACACCATAAGCGGCCTGAAGGACGCGTTATTGGTTTGGGCGTATGAATCTATCTCTTGCTTTGGAGAGCGTTTTGGGACAGTGGTCGATGAGAATGAAGTTCCGCTTTTGCGATGGAGTGGAAAGCGTACACGTTCAAGTTTTACTACTATCATCTTTGAGGAAATCAAAGACCATGGTGAGGTAAGGTTTCAGGCTGAGTTAGTTTTGTTTAATGACTGAGTTATGATTTATGTGCTTTAATTGATGACTGAGTTATGATTTATTTGATGGTTGAGTTATTATTTATATGATGGCTGGGTTATTTGTTTGATGATTGATTTATCGTTTATATGATGGCTGGGTTATATGTTTAGATGACTGATTTATCGTTAACTGTTGTAGGTGAGTGTGAGGAATATGGTTATGAAGGAGGACATAGAAGAGATGTTTCCTCAGTGGGAGGATGAAGAAAATGACCCACAACTTGAAAAATAAATAAGAGACATACATGCGGGTACGTTTGTTAAAGGTTTTTGGGATGTGCAGAAGAATGAGAAGGAGAAAAAAATGAAGGTTAGAGCTAAAGTTTCGTCAGAGGCTGAGCCTCCCGCAAAGAAGCTGAAGAAAAATAAGAAACAAAAGGAAGCGAACAACTCAGAAGGTGAAGCTTCTGGTGTAGAGAAGGAAGGTAGCAAAGAGATTGGGAAAATTGCGGCTCTGAAGACCATAATCACTAGTTTGGACAAAATTTCCAAAAAGTTTAACAAGTTTGACTCGCGGTTCATCTCATATGATACCAACTTTGGTGAGGTCAACCAGAAGCTGGAGAATATGAAGAGTCACATTCATGACACAGTCAAAGCTTCAGTGGCAGAGCATTTGAGAGTTATTGGGTTAGGGGAAAGTAGCGAAAACGTTGATAAAGTGCCCACTAACATATCTTTACAGCAGAAGTCCGTTAATAGTTCAACGGCGGGTAAGACCCCTGCTAAAGATGCTAAGACCCCTGCTAAGGCCCTCGCCTGCTAAAAGATGCTAAGACACCCTGCTAAGACCCCTGCTAAAGGTGGTAAAGCCAATGCAAAAGGTTTCGAGGCTAAAGCTGCTCGGTGAGGTGAAAAAGAATTGGTATATGACTTTGGTGATGTTGATTTTTTTCTGTTTCTCCTGGCAAGGCAGCAGGACGTGGTTACAGGCTTAGGTAAAAAAAACAACATGAGGGAGATGAAAAATAACAGGAGGGTGTTCTTGGTGCTACTGCTGGATGCCAGGTTTTCAATCAATCTTGTAGCGTCTTCAGGGCTTTTGGAACTGAAGTTTCCCTCAATAGTTGTGTCTAAAACCATCTGATATTGTAATCCAATACCTCTGAAGAAAGTGCTAAGGAGCTGCACTTCGTTGAACCCATTATGTGGACAATCTCTCTGGTAGGACTTTAATCTGATCCACGAGTTTCTGAAATACTCTGAAGGTTCTTGTGAGAAAGTAACAATCTTGCTCCTCAAATCCTCTGCTCTTGCGTCATCAAAAAAATTACGCAAGAAAGCGTTTTTGATGTCATTCCTGGATGTCAGGGATCCTGGTGGTAGTTGCTTAAGCCAATATGAAGCTTCTCCAGCAAGTGAGTACTTGAAGAGCTTACATAAAAGATAGTCCTCAGGGACTCCATTTGCTTTAATAGCAGTCACTAGATCCTCAAATAACTCCAGATGATCCATAGGGTGCTCATGTCGTAACCCATGGTAAGGTGTTTGCGCTACAAGTCCGAAGAAAGCGGGCTTGATCTCAAAATCGTTTCTCTGAAAATCTGGAGGATGAATGGCGGATCTGTTGGTGTAGAACTGGTCTGGACAGTTGTAGTCAGCCAACGTCCGTTAAGCAGCTTGGGCGTTAGCTTCGGGTTGAGCTATTGCAGTGTACGCTTCTGCTTCTTTATCAGAGATTACAGCCCCCTGATCGTTTATCTTTTGACCTGCTTCATTATGCAGATGACCGTTAAGGTCATGAAAGTCTCCATTCTCATTCTGAACCACAATTATAGGCGCAACCATCTGAACTCGTCTGCTGTCGTCGATCGATGCTGGTGAGATGCTGTCGATTGATGCTAAGTGATCAATGTCGGTCGATGCTAGAGTTCTGATGCTGGTCGGAGTTATCTGTAAAGAAGTGTCGATCGATTCTGAATGTATGCCGTCGATCGATGCTTGTCGTCTTTTTTTGCGGATTATACGTTCGAGTTTATGCGGGTCTGAGAATAGTAATTCTTGTCCTTTACTGCTCCTGGTACTCTTTTGCATCAGCTGAAAGACAAAGGAAAATAAAACCAGCAACTTGAAAGTGAAACAAACCTAGACTAAACCCTAGAAATTAAATCTAATGGTGATCAATGTTCCTCGGCAACAGTCCCCAAATTTGAAATGCATGTTGTTAACTGTTCTAGCAGGGTATAAATATCCTAAACAATCAACTATCAAATTAACCCGTAATCCTAACACAAAAAATAATACTCTTGCCAAGAGAGTATTATTTGATTTG
>CAJHQQ010003379.1:0-45103 GCA_905132885.1 Moricandia moricandioides
ACGAGGAAGAGTATGAGTGGAAGCCATTGCAAGAGTATGTTTGAAGTGTGAGAAACAGATTGTAAAATAGGGGACAGAGGGAGCAGAAAATGTGTGAAGGAGAGACAAAAAAAAACCACTTGGGGGTCAAAAGAAAAGTACTTTGGATCTCTTCTCGGAATTGATTCTTACTGTTATAACTGAAACGTACATCCACCTCTGCGATGCCGATGATCGTTTCAGAACAAAACGAACGAATTAAAAAGTGAAAAAAGGACGGTTCAGGCTTCTGTTTTGACTCTTGACTTTAGTACGCAAAGGACAGAGTCACACACATTATTGTTCGTTCACACCGAATAAACCGAACACTATCTGAATTAATCCCTAAAATACATTTGATAGTGGAACATAAATAAAATCACCAAACCCAAAATTTATAAAAGCTGAATTTTGTTCGGTAAGGGAGTGTTAGCTGTCCATCTAAAAACCTCTCTCTTCTTTAGAGAGAGGAATTCTCCTTACTTCCCTCTTACCAAATCATGAATCTTTCAAAGGGATATAGATTATAATCTTTTGTTGTATTATATTATTTGTCAATCTGATATTGTATTGGCCACTTGGGCAAAGGTGGTTCAGGTTACATATAACTGGGCTAATGAGGCCCAAAACTATTAAAAGAAATTTACAACATTTTTGTTCGGGGACACATCACCCTAAAACGTGTCTTGAAACCCTTCTTCACCGCTCCACGCGTCTTGCTTGCGTGAAATTGCAGAGACGAGGCTGAGATCAGCTGCCGTTCACCGTGACTTCATTGGCCGCCGTGAACTTTCCATGTCTTCCGTTGCTTACGTGATCTCTACTTCAACACGCTCTTGTAGACCTGAAACCAACTGTAGCTAATCCTCTGAGATCTTCTTCCTCTCTATTCCTCCACTATCAACAACCGGTTAAGAGAAGCGTTCTCCCATCTCCGGGGGAACTCTGTCCCGAAGATCAATTTTGCCGTTCCACTAAGGACTAACGGCTTTGACAGAGAACGATATTACTCTCTTGAAACTCAGAAGATCAAGTTGAGAAGAAAGAGTAAGGATTGAAATAAAAATACAGAGTTGCTACAAAGACCCGATCGAAGATCGGAAGTTTATTACGACCCAAGCAAAGAGATAAAACAACATCATTAAGAGAGGCTCTAGCTTGAATCAATTACACACCAAAATCGGACAAAACCGAAATGATATCCGCTAATCGGAAATAACAATCGGACTTGCCGAACAAAAAGATCTGATCAAAAGATCAGAAACCAAAAAACAAACTTTTGATCTCTTCTCTTCTCCTCCCTGTGAAAGATTTTAGTGAGGGAACAGAGAGGAGAGAGAAAAGATCATTGTATCTTTTTGTTGTATTATATTATAAGCTTCTGTTTCCGCATGACGGACTTTTGTTTTCGCTTCGGCGATTATGTCTCTTATTTCGGCTTTGTCCGAGCTTTTGTTTCTGTCGCGGAACTTTTATTTTGCTCTTTTGCTTCTTTTTCATTGTCTTTAATTTGAGGGTCTTGCTTCTTGCTCCAAGAGGCCCTCAAACCCTCAAATTTTGAAGTTTTTTACATTCCAAAAAACTTTCAAACCCTCAAAATACTATTTACTTTACATTTTAATCCTTATAAATTTATAATTCACATATATTTGTACTAACATTAATTTTCTTATCACTTAATCCTTATAACTATATTTTACTTAAATATTCAAATATATCTTATATATATATGTGTGTATTATTAATATATAAAATATATAAAAATGTTAAAACCAAAATATAATAAATAGAAATAATATTACTTAAAAGATATTTATTATTTCACAGAAAATTATATTACATTGAAGAAATATTACAAATTAAAAATCAAAAGTAAGAGATTAAATATTTTACACTGAATATTATACACATATATATTATACTATGGAAATAACAATAGTGAATAATTTATATTTTATTTATGAATTATGGTGGATTTTATATTATTACTATGCATTCTTGTGTTGTAATAAATTGTATTTATAAATATTGTGTTTCATATTTTTAATGTATATATATATTATCTATCTTTATAAAGTTTAAAGATTATAATTAATTTATATTAAAGTTAAGAACTAAGATACAAATTACATAAAACTTCAAAGATAAATTTAAGATTTTTTCTTGGAGCATACCACTCTCAAATTTTCATTTTGAAAATTCTCCACCTTTAAAATGAGGTTCCTTCTTGGAGATGCTCTTAGTTATGCTCAAATTCTTGATCTATAAACTAATCTCTGTTTCTCTTAGTCTAAACAAAGTATCCTTGAAAATCAAGTATCTGTGGTTTTGGATTTGCTTTGGTGATCTGTGCAAAATCAGAAGAGTTGGAGTTGTCTTTTATAAGGCAGTGTTTCAACACAAGTTTTGTAACATTAACTAAAGTTTTCCTCTGGATCTCACTTCTAATTAGCTGAAGAAAAGTCCTTTTAGATCGACGGCGACAAGGGGAAGGAGAGGCAACCAAGCAGAATCAAGCGAAAACCAGACTAGAGATGACGGTGGCGGACATGTATTTCGGGGAAGCTCTCTCCCCTCGTTTCAAGAAGAAATGAAGCCACGTAGAAAATACGTGTTCATCATGCAATTATGCTAAATTTTTATTTTTTTTGCAATGAGCTTCATTGGGCTTTAATGTTATGTTATAAAATTTTAAGCTTGATCCATGCTTGTAATATTGGCTTTCAAACCTTTTAATGAAATACAAGAAGTTGAAAAAAAGGAACCCTTTGGGATTGAAATATTACCAGTTGGACCCTGCGGATATTAATATAGTGTTTATTTTTGATAAATATAGTTTTAGGATTTAATATTGTGGTATTCTAAACATTATTTAATTTCCATTCAACCCCAAGAGATCATGTATTTATTCAATAAATGATTTATGAGTAATAGTAATTAGTATTCATACATTTGTATCAGATTTATTAGTTATCCATTTAGTTACATTTCTATGATTTCTCAATAAAAAACTATTTCTGTTATTCTATATTATGTGTGTTTGTTATACATCTTTTATAGCACCTAATATATCCCAAAAATATGATATCACAATTTATGAAAAGTTATATTATGTATATATATATCATATATATGTATTAGTACAAAGTTAATTAATCTGATATAACAAAGCCAAAGTTACTTGTACAATATGCAAAAGAAAATTTAAAATTTTTCTTAAAATTGTATTTTAAAAATGTATGAAATAGTTTTATCCATTTTTAAAATCAATATAGTGCATTTTTAGGTTTGTTGATGGAAAAGTAATATCAAATTATTATTATATCTAAATTAGTTTAACATTTAACTTTAAAATTAAATAAAATATTCACATTTTTGTATATACTTATCCATACAATATGTAACTAAAGAAATTACTAATTTTATTTTATTTTTAATTATCTATTAACATATAAGGAAAAATTGAATCTCTTTTTTTTCGTAAACAATTTATTTTAAAATGTGAAAAGTTACCAATTTTAGAGCAAATATTGTATTTGTAGATTTGTTAATGAAAGAGCTTAAAGATGTTTCTTATCTAACATAAATTTTCTTTTTATACTTTAAACTATATTATATATAATTTTGAATATTAATATCTATATATACATAAGTAATAAAAAATAACCACTAACTATATTTTATTCTTATTATCTATATAATATTCAAGGGAATTTTTAAGTTATCTTTTCTTTAAAAATTATTTAAATGCATAAAATAATTCTGACATAAATTATATCATATAGAAATTTATATATTATTATATAAAACAATTGACTAGAAAAGTCTTCTATAAATAACACATTTGCATAAATTACTTAATTGACTTTTCGATTAATCACTACCTTTTTTAGCAAGAAAAAATATTATTAATAGATTTAATCAAGAGGATCGAACATAGTAAATATATGTGTTTTATCAACGATAAAAAGTAGAAGAATACTTCAGATAGATCTAAAAAGTTTTTGCCATTAAAATAGTTTTTTAAAGAGAAAAATGACCAAAATAAACTTTATTAAAAGGAGCAAATATATATTTATATCACTTGATTAACTAATCCAAAATTAGGGTTTAGAGTTATGTGGCGAGATTTTGAAAGAATATTTAAAATTAAAAAAAATATTGAAATTTTTAAAATTAAAAAATCTATTTTAAAATTTATTTTGTGATAAAAACTTCAAAAATGTTTATTCTAAAGATTTGCCCTAAAAAATATTGGTACTCAATTTTCCAGTAGACAAAATTTGACAAGGGACCCTTTAGTTTGGTAATCGGGATTGAACCAAACTAATTGACTAATTGATTTTGATCCATACCGAACCGAGAGGAAAGAACAAAGTAAAAAAAATGTAATTCGATATGTATATTGGTATACGCTTCGTGAATTTTATAGAAGGATTCTCCACTGAACGGAAGATCGGTTAAACCGACGACGTCCGGGACGGCGATGCCAAGCGGCGGTAACGGAATGGGTAACGGTGCCGTTAAACGCAGGCACAACAAGCGGAAATACTCCGACGTTCAAGCCTTACCGTCACGTGAAAACCCTAGAAGGCCACACGGCGGCGATCTCCTGCGTGAAATTCTCCAACGACGGAAACCTTCTCGCATCCGCCTCTCTCGACAAGACGATGATTCTCTGGTCCGCAACGAACTACTCTCTGATCCATCGTTACGAAGGCCACTCGAGCGGTATCTCGGATCTGGCATGGTCCTCCGATTCGCACTACACCTGCTCCGCTTCCGACGACTGCACGCTTCGAATCTGGGACGCTAGATCTCCCTCCTACGAGTGTCTCAAGGTGCTTAGAGGCCACACTAACTTCGTCTTCTGTGTCAACTTCAACCCTCCCTCGAATCTGATCGTGTCTGGTTCCTTCGACGAGACGATTCGGATCTGGGAGGTGAAGACGGGGAGGTGTGTTCGTGTTATTAAGGCTCATTCCATGCCTATTACGAGCGTGCATTTCAATCGCGATGGGTCGTTGATTGTGTCGGGGAGTCACGATGGGTCTTGTAAGATATGGGATGCTAAGGAAGGGACTTGCTTGAAGACTTTGATTGATGACAAGTCTCCTGCTGTTTCTTTCGCTAAGTTCTCTCCTAATGGCAAGTTCATCCTCCTTGCCACTCTTGATAGTACTCTCGTAAGTCCCCATTAAATACACTTTATCTCCATATGAATTCAAGTATCTAAACAACCCAACATTGCTTCTAATTCATTACATCAACTAAAGATTCAAACTTGATGGGTTCTTGCATTACTCCTTGCAGTTGCTGTAATCTTTGATACATTGTTAGTGTTAGACTAACGGATTCTCTTTGTACTGATGATTTTTTTTGTCCTTAACGACACAGAAGCTGTCGAACTATGCAACTGGGAAGTTTATAAAGGTATACACAGGACATACCAACAAAGTATTCTGCATCACATCCGCGTTTTCTGTGACCAATGGCAAGTACATTGTGAGCGGATCTGAAGACAACTGTGTGTATCTCTGGGATCTTCAGCATAAAACTATACTGCAGAGATTAGAAGGCCACACAGACGCAGTCATCTCTGTGAGTTGCCATCCTGTTCAGAACGAGATTGCTTCATCCGCTAATCATTTAGATAAAACCATCAGGATATGGAAACAGGATGCTTAGAACCATCCGTGAGTTTTGAATATATGGAAACATCAAGGAATGATTTGGATTTGAGGTCCATCATTTATGACTCAACTCATGGAACTTTTGAATGAAGTGTGATTGCATAGTGGTGGTCAAGATATACATCACACATGAAAGCATACTGTGATGAGATGTTATTTATATCCACACTTTCAATGTTCATTTATCAAAGTTACAATAATATGAAGTCCCCACTATTAGTGAATTCAAAAACTATCTCTCAGATTCAACTTCCACAGTAAGGAGGAGGGTAACATCAAGAATGAAATACACTTGACAACTTGTTACGCTCAATCCTTTACATCATCTACAGAGTAGTCACGGAATATTAGCGTCTCGAGCTAATTATTGTCTAATATTTGAGAGTAGACTTAACTTACCTGTAATGGGGTTTTAGATGAATTGTGATCTCTAATTAATAAAATATCGGATCCATGTTTTCAATTTTGTTAGAAAAATTAAATTAATATGAAATATGTAAGTGATTTTATTATTAAAATATTGGAATTTAGATTTTTGTTAAAATATTTTTGTTTTGCTTATGTTTAAAAATGTATGGAGACTTTTTTTTTTCGAAAATGTTTTTTTTTTCTTGGTGTTAGATCCTAAAATCTACTCAGAAATAGGTACATGTTATGATTAGCATTAAAAGTAATTTAAAAGAAAAACGTGTGGACTACTATGAACTACGGGAAATGTATGTTTTATTAATAGGAAGGTCTGAATCGCCGATCAATACAAAGGCGTGTCTAAGAACAACAAAATATGAAAGTATTGATATTATAGTTTAGCAATCGAGAGAATGATTATTTCTTTTTGGCCTCTCCTCCTCCTTTTATTGATATTTGGAGGTGAATCACAAAAGTGACGTGATTTCCAGCGTGGATCAAGCGTTTTATGGTTGGTTTTAATGCCTTTGATTCTTTTACGTTTTGATTTGACTCACCGAGCTCGGTTTGTGGGACTCTCTCAACTTGGAATAGACCTTTTGACATTCGTGGGCCTATTTTGCCTTCTTGGGCCTTGATGATACTTGATTTGGAGTTTATTATGTTTGCGTTGAGATCTCGGACTGGCTTTGGAGCGGATGAAACCCGACTCCAACTATAACCCCCGAAGTCTGGCCTAGTCTTAGGCCGTGAGGTGATTCGGGTATTGAATCAATTGGATACAGATGAAGCGTCAACGAGGGGGAACAAGTATGAGTGTGTTTGTCATTTCATATGCCCTAGCGGATCGCAATACTCAGAGTTGCATTAAGATGAGAATGTACAAGCTTTTATACTCTGCATAGCCTCATAAACATCCAAGTAGCAACGAAGAGACAATTTTTTTTGTATCTCGTATCAATGATAATATGCCTTTAAGAGATACTAGTGAAGTTAGGGTAAAACCCAGGTTTACTTTCGTGTTTGGAGTATGCGGGGTTGGTCCCGATTTACTTAACTCGTTGCGATTCTAATTGATTCCGTTTCGATATTGAAGTCTACAAAAAGTTCTCGGCTTACATGACTTGGATCAATCGAGAACCGAGCATCTATCCAAAGACAAATCTCCTACCACGGGATAAGTCTTCGGAAGATACTGACCAAAATTTTGGATTTCTAGAGCGCGTTTATCCTTGTGTTGGATGTATGAGAATCTATTCTATAAGAGGATCATATTAGACTAAATGTTCATTTAGAGGGCAAGTACTTGTCTTTTTGACTCGAGTTGTTTTTTTAGTTATAGTCTTATGACTACTGTTTTTAGGAGTTATTTGCTTTATATTTTTTAAAAATCTGCAATGTGTCGGGTTTTCAGAAAATATGTTTTTATTTAGAGCAAACATGATTAGACGTTATGAGAACATGTTCAAGAGAACTTTCCGTGTTTGGCGCGAAGATCTCGTTTGACTTTGTAATCGGGAAATATTTTGGTTTGTTTGTGTAGGTTCCTCAGCCGAAGAGGTTGTTTATGTCTAGATGTTAAATCATTGGGTTTGTGGTGTCGAGAAGACTTTGGAACATAAGGTCGAGTATGTTTGTCTTGGTAGCGTGTTCCTTTTGAGGAGTTTTTCTTTTCCAGGTTCGTTTGTGTAGTAGTTTATTCAAAAGTGTTTTTTCATTATAGAAGTCTTCTTTTGTATAACACGTTTAGGTTTGAAACGTTTGCGGGTTTAGAGACGTTTTTTGCGATTTTGGTAGAATTTTGAGAAGTTTCGATTGAATTTTTCCTTTTAACCATTAGGTTGTTCGAGATTTGTTTAAGGCAATCGATCGTATGGATTCCGTTTTACAGGTTATACGATAGTTGTTTCTTATTACTTAGCGTTTTAGGCGAACCATAGATTGTTTTTTAGCCGTAGAGTGATTTGAGAGAATGAGTGTGTTTTGAGAAAAGAGTTTATCGATACATTTATATTGAACTGCGTTTTCTTATTGGAGAAAAAAATTATAAATAACAAGTACATGGAAGTAGATATTTTAAAATGTGGGAGTATACGAGTATATGTATACGTATCCACTCTCCCTATTTTTAGAGTGGGAGACAACTGAACTTGTCTTGTGATGTAGCTCAAATTACCCTACAGCAAACTCTACCAAATAAGAGATCAATTTTAGTACTCAGGGATCAAATCCATAGGGAGCGTGGACACACAATATACTATAAGAATCAATATTAAGTTAGAAAAGAAATATTAAAAGCATTAAATAAAACAAATAAACATATATATATATATATATATATATATATATATATATATATATATATATATATATATATATATATATCAGTTGTAAGAAATATGGGATAAGGGCGCTAGACTTAGGGTTTCATGCATGCAATTAGAACTAAAATCTATAGATGCTACAACTTAGCTCAGCTTAATTATTTTCTGAAGTCGAACCCACTATTGTGGTTGTCGATTTCATATTTCTAGGTTTCTAGTTAGCTACTTTAGAACACAAGCAATAAGATTAATTTGGTGAAAGATCCAACTGAGTCACCCTAGAAAACGCTAACCTATCAAGTAAACTACTCATACATAGTAAAGCACACCATCAAGATAAACTGAATGAATTACATTAAAGATATAGTAGGAAACAAAAGAGTTCCAATACAAATCTCTGAAGGAGGCTTTGATCTTCTCTCCAAACGCTAATAAAAGTTTCTAAGAATAACTATAAACAGGAATGTTTAATAATGTGTGTCTTCTGCCTAAAAATGGCATAAACTATATATAATAGGTAAAAGTCGACCATAATAGTCTTGTAATTATGTGGAAACTTCTGGCCCAAGCCCGATTTCTGGGGATAAAGTCGGCATGTGTCGCGCAGTGTTGATCACTAGTAAGGATAGTGTCGATCGACACTCCTTCTGTATCTCGATTCCGACTTATGTGAACAACTACAAATTTCTTAAGCTTTATGCTCCAAAATTGTCCATAATTTCACAGTGCTCCAAAACATATCTAGACCTGAAAAGACTCTAAAATAGACTCGAAACATAATATAAAGACTCTAAATAAGACTTATGCTATGGCCAAAACTGGTAATCATCTTGCGAAAAGTTGCCTACATACCCCTTTCGAGGTTCAAGCCGTCTCATAGTTCAGTATGTTGCCGTGAGTATTTTTACTTGCTTGGTGTAGTTGCGTCGAACGTCTTCGTCGTGGTGACTGTTACTAGATCGACGATTTTTTTCGGAATTGAATTTTCTGAGTTGTCTAGGGCGTTAGGCTCGAAAGTTTTCTTGTTTTCTTCATCTATAGCTGTTGATTGAATTGACTGAGTTGTCTTTGTACGTTTGGGTTTTGACCATGGAAGTAGTTCTGATTTACCGCAGCTTGTTCTCAGCTAGGAAGAAGAGGCGCGACTATTTTTGGCATCCCCCGATTGTTGCCATTTCGTTTGGAGTTGGGAACTTGATGCAAAGATGGTATGTAGACAGGATGGCCCTCATGGAGTTGATCCAAGGTGTTCTCATTATGGCGTTGTAGATGGCTGGGTGATCGACCAGCGCAAATTCGACCATCTTTGTGACACCTTCGGCCAGAACATGGAGTTTTTTCGATCCGAGAGTCATTTTCGCGGAGCTAGAAAAACTAGTTAATGTTTTTGGCGTTGGGACGATTTAAAATCAATCTTCATCATTTTGATAGTTTCTCGGAAGATGCTGTTGGCAGTGCTTCTTGTGTCTACGAGGATTTTTGCGATGTTGAGATCTCTGATCATGAGTTAGATCACAATTGGATCATCGTGAAGTTTGTCGATTCTGACGGTTTCATGCTCTGTGAAAGCGGTCACATCGTTTGGGAGGTTGAGAGGCAGATAGTAGTTCATGGTTGACTCGGATTTTCGCTGGAACGCTTTTATCGACGACACATATCGTTGCAGTATTGGGATCCTACAATGATCATGTTAATTCTGCGATGATTGTTATCGTTTCTTCTATCGTTTGGCTTTCTCCCGAGTTTACCATTCTCGACTGTTCGATTCCCTTGGGATGCATTTCCCGTCAGAGGTGGTTGATCGGAATTGGCTAGACGATCACTCTCACGAATAAGGTCTTCTAAAGTGGTTATGCACCGAGGTCTCCTGTGAGTAATTTTGCAGTTAGTCTAGTGCTGAGAACTTTGCAGTTCGTAGCTGAGTGGCCGCTAGTTTAATGAAATTCGCCGAAAGACATATTTAGAGTCCAAGTATTTCCTGAAGTTTTTTCTTGTTTAGATGTGGAGTCAATGGCATAGTTATGCTCTCCTTGGATATTCTCACTCTTATGTACATACTTGTCGTTATGATAGGTCTTCTTTTTGGGCTGTGACTCCGAGGCAGAGTTTTTGCTTAATGCTTTTGGAGGTTTGTGCTTCTGCGATAAGACTTTCATCTCTTCTTCATTGACAATAAAATTTGTTACTCTATGGGGAGCGTCTTCGATCGTACGCGCTTTTTCAAGTGCGACCAACTGCTGAAATCCGACTCGTACCAGAGTGATTTCCTTAGCGCGTCTAGAGCTACTTTGTCGCTGACTCTGCTTATTCTCTACATTAATGCTTTGAACCTGACCATGAAATATCGTAGAGATTCGTATTCATTTTATGATAAACACCAAAGATCTACATCATATGTTTCTCTATCCATGAAGGAATGTTGAGGAGAGTTGGCAGAAGTTGCCGATGGATTTTCGCCTCAATCGAGAGAACCACTCAAGCGTTGCTCCTTTGAGATTTTTGACGAAGAGGAGACAATAGCCTGCGTCTCTCTCGCGCTTCCTGTGTCTGGCCCGTCCCATATCGATCCGAAAGGATTGAATATGTGCTTTGGGATCAGTTTGTGCCATCGTATGAAGGAATCCTAATCTTCCCAGGATCCGAGATCCTTGTTTCTGTGATATGAGCAGTTAAGCGAGTTTTTGGGCCTCTTCGAGCAATCTGTCGATCTCGTATCCAGCGCTGGTGGCATGGTGAATTTACGATTTCACAGATTTCACTTTTACCGCTGTATTTTCGATGTACTCGTGGAGGTTATATATCTCTTCTACGTCACCTTCAACACTTTTCCGAGCTGTCGGCGTTTGCTACGAGTGGCCTTTCCTTTTTCTTCGACCAGTTTTTCCTAGTCTACCTAGAAGACGTTTTCTTCTTCTTCTTCCATAGGTTTGTCGAGAGATGAGTTTTACCAAGTTGTGTGGCTTCTTCTTCTTCTTCTCCTCGGATTTACGTCATCGTCTTCTTCCAAAGAATCGGATTGATCGCTGGTGTCCAAGTCTACACGCTCAACTTCGTCTTCTCTCGTTCCCCGGTTCAAAGGTGGGGAATGTTCTGTACAAAAGTGGAGACCATGTTTTTGATTTCGTCGAGCGCTGCGGCATTTGAGTTAGCGTTAGCCGTAGGAGTGGTTGCTTATGGATTTGTGTTATCAACGTTAATATCGTCGACATGAGCGGTTTGATCATCTCCAAGTTTCCAGACATACTTGATCAAGCGTTTTGCGTGTAAGAGTAATCCGTCCCCCTCCCTTCTAGCGCCAAACTATTGGGAACTGAAACTTGCACTGTCAGTTTTAGTTAGTAGGGTAAAGCAAAGATTCTTTGCTTTCCTTGAGGATCCGGAATATCTGCGGGGGCCAACGACAAGCGATCAAACTTTAAACGAAAATGAAATAAAAAGTATGAATTTTCGAAAATTGGAAAATGATTTTATTTCGAATCCATTTAAGACTGTTGTGATTGGCACATGTTGTGAAAGCTACGGCCGCAATAGCTGTGAGTGAGTTCTATCTACCTAAAGCCTTAAACCTAGTTGAGTCGTAACTCGATAACAAAAACGAAATTGCCTAAAACTTCTCTAAGTGCTAAGTGGCTAAGAATTTTATGTCTCTGTCCTCTTTTCCCGAGATCTCTTCATATATGCCTACAAAGTCGGTCGTGTTTTCCTTTTCTGCCTTGATTTAAGTTTATTCTTTTGTGGATATTCTTCCTTAACCTCCCCAAACACATGTTTAACTTGCAAACTTTACATATATTCATTTTTTTTCCATTTCCTTTGCTTGAGATGAGTAAACTGATGTTAAAATCCGGGGTTGTTCTATTTGAAGTCATAAATTGGCTTTTATTGTGTTTGGGTCATTTCGGACTGTTTTACGACTTACCCATTTTTATGACTTTTCTTGGAAAATTGTTGATTTGTCTGATGTATGTTTCTATGCCTTTGGTCTCATGAATTGATAAAAATCAATTCATTTAGTTGAAAACACGATGGTTTCAAGTTAACCATTCTCGAGTCGACGTTTTATTTAAACATTTACAAAAGACAACATCTTGCTTGTTTTCTTCGTAAAATCTCAACGGAAACTCTGATTGCGATGAAAAGAAGGAAATTTTGAATGAGATTAAATGGATAACATGATGGGATCTTCAGGATCAATGACCAATGAAGAGGTAGCTTCAAGGGCGATGACACATGAGGAGAGAGAAAACCTTGACGAGCGATGAGGAAAATTGAAGAGGTTGGAGGGCGATGAGGGGAGCTTGAAGGGAGATGTGAGGCTCTGAAGGATGATGAGGAGCCTGATGCAAATCTTGACGGGCGATAACAAGGCTTGAAAGGCGATGACGAAGCTTCGTGGGCGATGAGAACCCTTGAAGGGCGCTGAGGGGCTCTAGAAGGGCGATGAAAAGCCTTGAGGGAAGATTAAGTGCCACTGAAGAGCGATGAGAATCATTGAAGGGCGATGAGGAGCTCCTAAAGGGAAATGAGGAGCCTGATGCCTAGCTTGACGGGCGAAGACGAAGCTTTGTGGGAGATGAGGAACCTTGAGGGGCGATGACGAGCTTTGACGGGTGATGACAAGGCTTCTTGTGCGATGAGGAACTTTGTTTGGATGATTAAAGGGCGATGAGGAGAAGACAAGTGCTTGAAGGGCGATGAAACATGAGGAGAGAGGAGAGAGAAAGCCTCGTGGGCAATGAGGAATATAAATGGAGCTCGAACGGCGATGTGAACCATGATTCCATGCTTCAAAGGCAATGAGAAGTTTGATTCCAAGCTTGAAGGGTGATTAGAAGCAAGGAATCAATTCTTGGAGGGCGATGATGCAAAGAGAGGGAAGTGGATCCCGTGTGTGATGAAGCCTTTCTCTTGTCCTCATATCCTCCATTGATCGCTTCATATACTTTCAGAACTATTTCTTTTTTCTTATGTAATTTTTTACGAAGTGATTTTATGAAAGTTGTTTTCTGGAAAATTACCTTGTAGATTTTCTTATGAAAGTTTTCTCGAGAAAACTTTCTAGATTTTGTTTACGGAAGACAAATTTATAAAACTAGTATTTTTTTGCAAAAATCTTCTGAAAGAACGTTTTTTCGAATACTCTCATGTTTGGATAAATAATTCTTCTATTCTTTTGTCCATAATGAAGTATATGAAGTTTGTTCTTGTATCTTTATTTAAACTAGAGTTTTCTCCGCGCTTCGCACGGATTATTTATTTTGACTTGCTACAATTATATATATTTGTTTCGCGAAACAATTTAAAATTGACCTTTTAAATATAATTCATAATTTGAATATGTTTTATATGTGAAGGATATAATTTTAAATGTAAATCTATTGTTTAAAAAATAAATTACATTGTTTTATAATTTTTTAATTGTGTTGGCCATTTTCAAAAAATAGTATTAACTTTTTTTTACAATTAATATGAATTTAAGATATGATTTTACTGATATATACAATATTATATAATATATTATGTAATACATATTAGTTTTAGGTTTCGAACAGAAATGTAAAAGTTGCACTACTATTCACAAAAATCACTACTAACTCAGAAATATGAATGTTTTCTGCTTATCCAAAGCGATAAAGTATTAGTCATAATTGGTATGATAGCAGTAAACTCAACTAATAACATATCACAGACTAATTATTGCAGTAATGAAATATAATTTCCTATAAAAATATACTCAGTTTTATTGGTGTTTTTTGTATTATTTCAAAAAAAATCTAAAATGTATCAAAATTGAATAATTTGAGATTAAGTATTAGATACTCGTATTTAAAAGAGATTATAAAAGAATGGAGAGAAATAATATTATTTAATAAACGATTAGTATTTAACATGTTAGATTTTGACATAAGTTACATGGAGAGGATATCTAAAAACTTCTAAGAACACAGAGACATGTAGAAGAAGACACTAATCTCAACTCAGATCTCACATTATCCTTCGCATTTTCTTCTACTTCCAATGAAACTTTTGAGCTCTAGAGTTGAACTAAAAGGATACGTATTCACGACATTTTCTTCTTATGAGTAGTTCACTTGAATATTGCCTTTTCGTAATTCTTTTCTTTACTCTCTCTCTCTCTCTTCTTTTTCTTCTTGAGACTTCTCTACTCTTTGTTTCCTACTCATCTCTTATTTTCCTACATCTATTGATTGTATTCAGATTACTTGACCTGGTTAGAAATAGCTTTTTTAATAATAATATTATTTATGCACTTTTTTGTGCAGCCTTTATTAGTGTTGGGAGTGGTGTCATTATAGATTTGATTAGTTACAACTATGTGAGGACCATAGTGATCAAATCCTAAAAGAAAACTGTATAGTAAACTTGCATAAAAAAGTGGGAACGGTTAATAATAGATGTGCAAAAACACTCTTTATATAATAAAATGTTCACTCCATGCAAACGGTTCAAGGTTTCTTAAGAACACATATATAGACAAAGTTACTTTTCGACTGGCTTTAAAACTCTTCTATCTCTTCCCGATTAGTACCACCTTGACTGAACACACATAAAAAGCCTTAATTACCAAAAATAGTTGTGCCCAGGAGATAAAAAAAAGTGGAAAGGGAAGAACATCTTACCAATTTCAGAAGCATTCATTAGTTCACCATCTTGTTTGACACCTTCAGATTCAGTATTTTATTATAACCTACAGTGTGGAGGAGTTTCTTCTCTAAGCCTCAGAAAGCGTCATGTCATTCCTAAATCTCAGCAAATGTCTCCAATATTTATTATGTGCATGCACAGAGGAAGAAAATAACCTAATTTCAGATACACATAAAAGTTGTTTCTTGCACTAAATACCAAATTGCCATCTTCCTTGCTCCATTGGTTGCTTTCTAAAAAATATGCTCACTGTCTCCAGTTTCAATCAATCTTTCCACTCTCTGCACAATAAAGGATCACCATGAACCCATTACTAATACTGAGAAAAGTAGAGTTTTAAATATGTGCCTCTTCTTCTGCTTGTTAACCAGTAACTACAATATCAAAAAGTATATATCAGAGATCATTACGGAGAATATTTGAATCGTTAGACAGATTCCCTAGTCAAAACTTGTAAACACAACCTTCTCTGTATCCTTGCTGAATGTTATATCAGATGGTTTTTTCTTTTAAAATTTGCACGACTACTACTTGGAATCAAGAGATTAGAAAAACGTTACGTGGTTTCCCAAACTCCCTCGGATGGCTTTATTTCCTAGACTTTAAATCTTAAGTAGCAACCCTGTAGAATCACTAATATTAGTAACTGGAATTACTTCTTATTGAGCAATAACTTATGTTAAGGGAGCTCATCTCATATTAGTGGGGAATTTAACGTGAAATCTAAAATATTGAGATAAACTTGAAAACTATAGGAAGAGGAGGATAAATGTTGACCGAAAATACGTTTGGTGTTGACTGTTGTCACTAAAAGCAGGACATGAGTATCAGCACTTTCACTGATTTTTTGTATAATTTGTTCGTAGCCTGATCCCACATCACATTCATAGCAGGCCCCTGCATATGTTCATTGAAAGTAGGATGAACTCAATTGGTTATACAGGTGAAGGTTTGTATTAATACCAACTCGAAAATGCTCACTCTTTAGGTTGAAGGTGAACTAACACTCGCTGAGTGGTTGCTACTCCTACTCCGTGAAGGACGGGGCGGTCACTGACAGACTGACCATTGATTAGCTGGACAACATCTGAAATTTTGGATGCAAAATATGTCACGTGCAGAGAGGTTAGAGCCTTATTAAAGTTTCAATAGAAAAAACATGTAAAACAGAACCGAATATTCATGTTACTATAAAGATCACCTCTGAACCCACAATTGGCTTCAAAGTCTTCGAATAATTGGAATGGGAGTCTTTCTTCATATGACTGTTGAGTACTTGACAGGAACCTGATTTCTTAATGACAAATTTCTTCTTTTTCTTGGTTAGATCAAAAGGTGCAAGCTAATGATTAGAAAATAATTTAAAACCACAAGATCAAAGAAGACAGTCTCTACAACCTAGCCAAACGAATTGAAACACGTGAGATAGAGAAGTCAGTATGAAGAGTGGCAATAGATTGTTCCTGTTTACATCATGGGAAGTGAAAAGAGAGATAACTCCAATGGAAATAAAGATGACATTAACAATAAAAATGTCGAAATAATCAGCATAAAAAAGAATTTTTGCAGAAGTCTCATCTCTGTCGATTGAAGCCGAGTTTTCGTTTTAATCCCGGTTGGTACGCATAGTTTCTTAGACATTATTTCACTATACATTCGTTTTGTAGAGTAAAAAAGAGGAAGTCAAAGAAAGATCTATGATTTGTGTGTTTGAGGAAGATAATAATGAGTAAAGTTAATGGAATAAAAATTTGGAACATAAGAAGTGGAATGGAGAAACCGAAAAGACGGGGAAGAAAACCATCGTTTAGATAAAAAAATTTGCTTAAATGACATGGCATCTAACTACATTTTGATTGGTTTGAATTTCCATGCTGATGTGGCATAGCTAGAATTTGAGGATATGCAACTTTTAGTATTGTAAGATAGTCTTGGCTTATATGGTATAGTTTCTTCGACATTTCTGGCTCATATTTGCTTAAGGCATAATTTCTCGGGGGATTTTAGCCGTTGATTTCGCCGTGACCGATTTTGACCCCAACACTTTTCTTTAAGAACTTTTGTAAATGGTTGAAACTTTTCACATTTTACTATTTTATTCTTGTGTGAGCTTGATTGTATCTCTTTTTAATCATATTTATACTTGCACTAAACATGTGTTTAGGGGATTCCAAGATTATAGTGTGTAGCCTACTTATAACCTCATGAGTTAGGTAGATTATGGTGAAAAGTGAATGATTTAAGATCCTTAGGGTTAGATTGACAATGTTTCTTACAAATTAGATGTGCTTAATATTAAAATAGACTTAATCTATTTATTTCTAGAACTTAGATTATTTCATCTGCCAAAGGTGTTCGATGAAATATCTGAATGATCTCATATTATGTTTTGTTATTTTGACCGACAAGAGTTGCTGCATTAAGGGAATTTTGACCACTAGGACTTGTTATGATTGCATGTTTGATGTTTGAGTGTAGTTGATCAATGAGAATTGATGTATTGATGCATGAGTAGCATAAGAGCTAGTATCATGAGAGTGTATTAGCTTATCATCGAGTTTCCTAGGTTAAAGAAGCATGCATGTTAGTTGATTGTGTTGAGCATATCGATTGCCTTATCACATGAGTTTAGCTTTTAAATCTTGATTATAATTTGTTCCTGCTTGAATCTATTGTCTAAATTGAGATCACCGTTCTAAAACCAACTTAATTTTTGGTTAGATTAAATGACATCCTGCATTCTCTGTGCTTTTAAAAATCTTGGGTTGGATTGACATTCTTACGATTACATTGAAATTGTTGTGCTTGCAGCAGAGTGGTAGAGGTATTAAACTTGTTCACGTCAAGTTTTGGTGCCGTTGCCATCGTAAGATAGCTTTAAACATAGGATTTGGTTGTTATTTGAGACTAAATTTTATCAACATCAGTTACACACTACGTGAAAGAGGTAAGGGCAAAAACATGTAGCAAAATCAGTTATAATCATATCAATATGAAAACTGATTGATCTTAACCAGTGCTAAGCACACACTTATAAAACTGATCGATTGTAACAATTGCTAAGTACACTTATGAAAAGCAGGTGCAAATTATTTATTTGAATTTTTATAAATCTTATAATTTAACAACACGTAATACATTTTATAAAAATATTTAAATCATATAATCTATTAATTTAGAGTTTTAGTTGAATTCTGCTGTGACATTTAATTTGGACCTACTGAACATACTGTGACCTATGAAGTATATTTTTTGTGATATATAATTAAATTTAAATAATATTAACATTAATAAATATAGTGTACTTTTAATTTGGCTATCTGTTAAATGAGGTTCCATACTCATATAGTTTTATGATCAGTTATATATTTATAAAAAAAAAATTTAAATCATTGATAACATAAGTTTCAATGTGGAACGTTTAATATTTATAGTACTTCATAATCGTCGGTAAAAATTCAATTCAAAGTTCACTTTTAAAATATTAAGTTTTCAATACCTGTTCAATGTAAATTTTGAAGTTAATATATTTAGGTATTTTTAGATGGTAGGTCGTTTAATTTAATTGTTATTAAATATATATATATATATACTTTTAATCTGAATATCTATTAAATATGATTTCTTACTCATATGGTTTTATAATCGTTTGTATCTTGTTATAACAAAACATTTAAACTATTACTCACAAAATATTCTATTTGAATTTTTAAAAGATTTTAGTAGTTCATAATTGTTTTTAAAAATTCAAAATATAACATATACGAAAAATGTAATTTTTTATTATATAGTTAATGTGATTGTTTAATTTATTTTTCATAATATAAAATTAAACAAAAAGAATAGAGGCTACAATTTTTTTATCAAATATTTATTATTCAAAATTATTAATTGTCATATATATTATATATATATATATATATATTTTAACCACATTAGTTAATTCTGTAATTTTATTTAGGAAAAATGAAAACCATTAATAATAATTTTATGCTTAGTTTAATAAAAAATATTATATGTCTATATAGACCAACCTATTTCTCTATATATATTCTAAAAATCATTCTAGTAATGATGAGTTTCATAGATTAACGGTTGTAATGTTTCTCAAATAATATATAAGAGATTCCCTTCATTATGTGGTCACAACTTTCATAATAATTATTTCATTCATCCCTTATATATTAATTAAGGAAAATTGCTAAAAATGATTCAAAACTTGATTTTAAATGCAAAAGTATACCCCAAATTCAGTAAAATGCAAAAGTAACCCAAAAGGCTATTGAAAATACAACAAACTCCTTGTGAGCAAACAAAAAAAATTGTATTCAATTTTACCATAATAACCTTTTCGCGTGAGAAGACTTTCCTGTAAGTCTTCTATGAAAGACTTCTCTAGAAGTCTTTTAAAATAAATCTTAAAAATAATTGATAAAATTTATAAAAAAAATTATTTATATGGGGAAAAAATATAAATCATGTAACAAAACATTTGTAAATGATGTAAATTTATATCAACTAAAATTGAATTGTTTTCAACCTAGATGATTTAATGTAGAATGAGTCATGATATTCATTGGTTTAGGGTTTACTAACATATGTTATAGTATTGTAGGTAATTTTATTTAAGATCTGAAAACATTCGTTTCTCCCATGACTTCTTCCTCTATTTCTATCCTTTCGAACCTCAATTTCTCCGCATCGGCCGTTATGTTGACCCATTTGTCCATAAGTCTCCCGGAAGTCATCTGTAAGTCTTCATGGAATTCATCCGTAAGTCTTCATGGACGTCATCCGGAAGACTTCATGGAAGTATGATGACTTCCATGAAGTCTTCGGTAAGTGTTCGGTAAGTCTTCCGTAAGTCTTCGGTAAGTCTTCTGAAGTCTTCCGAAATCTTCTGAAGTCTTCCGAAATCTTCCAAAGTCTTCCAGAGTCTGGATGTTAGTATAGAACTCTTGGTGTGTTTGTTTTATGTTTGAGATGTCGTTTTGTCATTGTTTGCAGGCTATAACATAGAATTACCAGAACTTCTGAAGAGGTTGTTCACCCTAGGGGAAGAGTCCATTCCATTTAAGAACATTGGATATCATACCGATGACCCCAGATTTCTTCATGCTGTAAAGGATGCTCTCCTGCTGATGATTGGGAGGAGCTGAGGAACTCTAGTTGGCAGTCTTCATAAAGTTTTGGGAATTGAACTTTGGTTGGGCGTCAAGGTTGGTTCACTTTATGCTTTGTTTTCAGCTTGATGTCAAGAAGAAGTACGAGCTTTGGAGTCTCATTGGTTCAGAGCCGGTGAGGTTTTCACTCGTTGAATTCGAACATCTCACCGGTCTCAACTGCGAGTATGTTGAGCATGTGGATAATCCTCATGTAGAGCTGACATAAGACATAAGACATAAAACATAAGATAAGTTCATAAGACATAAGTTCACAAGACATAAGATAAGTTCATAAGACATAAGTTCTTAAGAAGTCTTCTACGTTTATCTAGAAACATTAATAAACATAAAAAAGTTTATAACCTCATAATTGTCATCATTTTAGTTATGAATTTCACTCAGGAGCCCCACTATTGACTAATACACATTAATTAACAAGAAAATATTAATTTTTTTTTTAAAGTTTTGAGAAAATTGAAGTTTAATAAAGATTGACGTAGAAGACTTCCTTAGAAGTCATCCCTAGAGAAGACTTCCAGATAAATTTTCCGTTTAGGTCATTTTTGCAATTGCAAATTTACGAAGGAAGACTTCTCTAGAAGTCTACTCTACAGAAGACATCTTGAGAAATTTTCCTTTGTAAATACTGGTTTACTTTTGAATTTGAAAAATTCTCAAAATTCCTAGAGAAGTCTTCTAGGATAAACATATTGGTTTTGCAATTGACCGAAGTTTGTCAGAAATTTGACTTGTAGAAGACTTCTCTAAAAGTCTTCTGTCGGAAGACTTCTAGGAAAGTCTTCTTTTCTATAACATGAAGTCTTCTCAGCGTTGCCAAAAGTCTGTCTGTGTTACTTTTGCAATTGAGAATTAATAGCCAAACATTAAATATTAATGAGAAGACTTCTCGAGAATTGCAAAAGTAACCCAAGAAGACTTCTGGCGACGCTGAGAAGGCTTCATGTTATAGAAAAGAAGAATTCCCTAGAAGTATTCTACAGAAGTCAAATTTCTGACAAACTTCGGTCAATTGCAAACCAACATGTTTATCCCAGTTCTAGGATAAACATATTGGTTTTGCAATTGACTTCTAGGGAAGTCTTCTAGTCAAAACACGCAAAATGTCAACTGCAAAACTAACCTATGCATTGACTAGAAGTCTTCTTCCTGAACAGATTTGAAAAAAATATCGATTTCATACTTTTGACCGTCAGATGACTTGCTTAGGCTTCTTCAAGCACATATAACTTCAATACTCAAGCTACCAATCCGTTAATGACCAAGATACATGAGGTTACACGTCTCTATGAACATTACAAAGTTTGGAATAAAAATCTTGGGTTTTTTGGATGAATTTTTAAGGAAAGTGAAAGAAATGTGGTTTGAGTGCATAACAAATGAGATATCAAGAGAAATAAACGTTTTTTTGCCATTAAGACCTTCAAATTGGTTGTTCATGGTAGTTGGAGGATTAATGGCAATGGCGATATTGTAATATTTGGTGAAGATGGGGATGATAGAGTAAAAGACCTATTAAAAAAAGCAATGACATTTTTGTGAATAACTTGAAAATCGAGGGTGAATAAGACAAATGAAAGTTCAAAAAAAATAATGGATTAGTTTTGCATTTAACTTCAAATTTGGAGTCACTTTTGCAAAACACCCTATTAATTAAGAAGCATTACAACATTTGAGATAATCTCATGTCATCACTAGGATAATTCTTTAAATCCTTAGAAAAATATGTTGGTCCGTGTAAACATATATTACAGTTTTTGCTAAACTAATTATCTAATTGATTAATAGTGCACAAAAAGCATTTCCTTTCTTTCCTTAAATAAAAACCACGAAATTACCTAATATGATTTATATATATATGAAAATTCATGATTTTGAATAATAATTATTTTTTAGTATCCACCATCATTTTGTTTAATTTTACATTTTTAAAAGAAATTAAACAATCACATTAATAAAATAATAAAAATTATTTTTTATTATTATATTTTAAATTTTTAAAACGACTATAAATTACTAAAACTGTTAAATGTCTCACACTTAAAATTTGTGATCATATATATATATATATATATATATATATATATATATATATATATATATATATATATATATATATATATATATATATATACATATACATATACATATATATATTTTTTAATATAGTTTAAATTAATCTATATACCATATAAAAATAAACAAATATTTTAATTTCGCATTTGAATTTAAAATGTATTGAGACCTTAATATTTTAATTTTGAACTTTTCTGTGAATTTAAAACAATTATAAACTACTAAAATTATTAAAAATCTCCATTGAAAATTTTGTGATTAATGGTTTGAATTTTTTTACTATAGCAAATATACTAAAGTTAAAGAAATCATTTGAGTGTGACGCCTCAATCTATATACCATATACAAAATCACAAATATGTTACTTTCGACATTTGCATTGAAAATTTATCGAGACCTTAATATTTTAATTTCGAACTTTGCTGTGAATTTTAAAACGATTATAAATTACTAAAACTATTAAAACATCTCCATTGAAATTTTGTGATTAATTTTTTACCACAGAAAGTATACAAATGTTAATAAAATCATATGAGTGTGAAGCCTCAACTAATAAATATTATATTAAAATATATTATATTAAAATATATGATATTAAAATATATTATATTAATATATATATATATATATATATATATTTTTAATATCATTTAATTTTAAATATATATCATATAAAATAAATAAAATAATTGTTTTTTAACTATTCACCAATAAAATTATTGTAAATAAATAAGAGTGATTTTTTTATTTATGTGCTTACTCCTATTTAAATTTCTAAATAATAGTTACTCGTTTCTCAGTTATTTAATATATTTATTATTTCATAATATATAAATGAACAAAAAATAAATAATAATATTTAAAATAATTTGTATACATAATATTCATCTCGCTCAATACATATATCTTAACTTAGTAGTATTTTAATTTCAATAAATTTATTTATTAATGTTTGTTTAATTTATTAATTTTTAATTTCAATAAATTTATTTATTGATAAATTTAGATAAATATATTTTTCATATAAAAATAAAAATATTTGATGTTTATATTATTAAATTATATTTATTAATTATAAAATAAGCTAAACGAACATACTAATTAATTTTCATTAAAATAATATAAATCAATACAAAACATATTTAATTTATAGTGGTTATTTATTTTAGAATAAGATATTATAATTTAGTTACAAACTATGATCGTGTGTTATAATGGGTTAGAACCTAACATAAATATATCTAATTTAAGTTAGGTCACCAAAAAAATATTTTAAATTTCATACACACAATGTACAAAACCTAAATACATAAAACATTTAAGAAATTATTATTTTTTATAATTTTTTTATAAGCCAGCAAATAATTCCGCGGTTTCAAATCGCGGATCAATATTTAGTCTAATCTATTAAAATAGAGTTTTTTTTTGTCATCTATGGTTTGTTATTAACCACCAAATGTAACCAATGTTCAGAATACAACATCATCTCATCACCAAGAACAATGGAATGATCAACAAAAGACAACAACCCAATAGACTTCAGAAGCATAAGCCGGACATACCCGGAGCCATAGGCCGGACAACTCCATAATCAATACGAACATAAGTAAAACGAAGAACTTAAATACAAAACATTCACCTATGCTCTATAGAGTTGTCAAATGGGCGGATGGCCCGTGGGCTTGCCCTGTCCAAACTTATACGGGTGGGCCATGGTCACACCCAAATGATATATGGACTAGTTGGGCCAAAAACTGATTTAGTCCATCGGCATATTGGTCTTAGACCAAATGAGCATTGGGCTAGCCCAATATATGTAATTTTTTTAGGGTTTTGTTAATTTGAGGAAAAATCATATTTTCAGATCGGGAAAAATCAGATTCATCACTTTTCTCTAATATCCACCATCTCTCTTCTCCAACGTGCTCTTCTCCATTATAGCTCTTCTCCACCGACCACCGGCACTCTTCTCTGCCGGAGATTCCTCGACGTCTTAAAGGGTTCATCGAAGGTTAGTAAATTTAATTATCGGTTATCAAGAAGTTTACTTTCCTCGACGACTATTTGATTTCTTTAAGTAAATTTATGGGTTATGCATGTCGTAGAATAAATACATAGTTCTTGCAAGAATGAGAAGCTATATGTTAAACACTTGTTATATGCAAATTCAAGTTAAAGACCAACGTTTGCCCAGAGAGGGGCTTGGTTATTTATGTATATTTTCTTGTTTGGGTGTCGTTGCAAACTTGCAGTGAATGGAACTATATAGTTTGCTTTTCACTTCTTTCTATATTAAAAAAAAAGACTTTTTCTTTGATGTGTGTTTTGCTCTAAAAGTTAGCGTCTAGAATCATCCTTTGATTTTGATATATATGGTTTGAACCTATATGGCCCAAAATGGGAACATATATGGTTTAAGTGATATAAGATGATGGTTAAACCTAGCATGAAAATATGCTTAATTAGGTAGAATCTAACTTCTTGATGATTATGATAAGAAAGCATTTCTTAGCCACTAATATAAGCGTCGTTAGCTTATCATTGTACTGTTACTGAAAGTTTGTGTTTGTCCCTGGAATTGTAGTGTTGTACTGTTACTGAAAACATTCTGTATAATTGTTTCAGGAAAATGAATGATACTCTTGATATAGACAACTTTTAATCTTCCACATGGAGATATGGCCGATGAGGATAATGATGAGGATGATATAGTGCCTCAGGAAACTGCTTCTTCAAGGATAGCTGAAAAAGGTACGACTAGTTCAAAGACATCGTTCTAAGTGCTGGAAAATTTTGAAGTAGGAGAGAAATATTTGGATGAAAAAACTGATGTGACTTGCTTTCATTGTGAGAAGACCTATTGCCTTAACCTACGTCAAAAGGGACTAACTCACTGATTCGTCATATGAAGTCTTGTTCAAAAACACGTGGTAGTACTCCTAGAAGTAGTTATAAAAAGCTGGATATTTTGGTGTTCCGTGAGATGATTGTTGTGGCTCTAATTCAGCACAATCTTCCTTACTCTTTTGTCGAGTATGAAAAGATAAGAGAAGCTTTCTCTTATGCTAACCCTTCTATAGAGTTAGTAGTAGTGGGAAATCACCATTAGACACATGTTTGGATGAGCCGGTGATCGATATGGTAAACTTTAGAAGTTTGGATGCAACTCAAGCCGCTTTAAGGAGTTGACATCAATGGATTGTGATATCCTTAGCATCCCTATCACGACGGTGGCGTCAGAATCATCTTTCAGTATAGGCACTCGTGTTCTTCACAAATATAGAAGCTGCCTTTTACCCACAAACGTTCAAGCGTTGATATGTGCTAGGAACTGGTTCCGTGGCTTTGAGAAAGTTGGCAATGAACTCGAGTTAATGATTGAGGAAGAGAAAAGAGTTTAACCTTTCAGTGTCTCCACTTACAGTGAGTATTTCATGATATTATTTGGCATATCTTACTTCTGGAAACTAATCTTGCAGTGGTCTGTGTGCTTTGTTGTATAGGCCTTACGTCTTCTGCTCTCAAGAAGAAGTGCATGCTACTGATGTTAAAGTTGGCACTGATTCTAGTGTTTGATCTTTTGGTGTTAGAGACTTTGATGTCTTTGATGTTTGAGACGTTGATACTTTGATGCTTGAGATTTTGATGTTTGAGACAAATTGAAAATCAGAAAAGTAATACATAATCTACAATTTTCACAACAAATTAATAATTTTTATATAAAATATGTAAATTAAATATAAATCATTGTATAAAAATTATTGTGAATAATGTGAATATGAAATATATAAGATTAAACTAAATACAAATAAATAATAATGAAGTTACAAATTGAAAATCAGAAAATTTAATTAAAATATTAATGGGTGTCCATGGACTTGTCCATTTGGACATGTTTTTTTTGGTCTTGGATAAAATTTTGGACCAATGTCCATAATGAACCACCCATTACTTCCCATTGTACATTGTGGTCCAACTGGACAAGACCAATGGGCGATGGACAGCCCATTTGACAGCTCTAGTGCTATACTTTGCCATGAAGCATCATCAAATCCACCACAGCTTTGAAGAACAAGAAAACCAATAACAAGAACCTCACGCAGAGCCAAAAGCTAGCACCACAGCCATAAGGACCACCAAGATCCACGAACCAAAACATATCAAGACAGGAGCGAACACACCAGCTCCAAACTGCTGGGAGAGAACAAAAGACCATTTACTTACCGGCCATTTTCTGGAAGAACCAAAACTAAATCGCAAGGAGAAACTTCAGTCACTGAAGAAGAACCATCGAGGACACAGATGAAACAAAAAACAACCAGAAACGCAGACCACACTATCAATAGCAGACTCCAAAACGGAATAAGATGGCAGAGAGCTCATAAACCGATAACGACAGGGATACACTAGCACAAGCCAAGTACTCAAATCCGTTGCTCAAGGAGATAATCAGAGAAGCTTAACAAATAATAACATGACAGAAACGAATTGACTTAGACACTCGAAGCTAAAGTTGTGAACCAAAGGAGTCAGATCCACAAACCCTAGGCTATCGAGAACAAAGCAAAGCAAGGTGAAGACAATAAAGAACAAAACGAGACTAAAGGGCCTCTAGGTAGACTAACAGGGAAGGAGATAAGATAGAAGAACCAGATCAGACAGCTACTCTTGAAACGTTTAGAACCCACCTCAACAGATCCAATGGAAGAAGTAACTACCCACATCAGAGCCGGCTTAGTCCTGTACCGCGCACCAGAAACATATTCAGATCTGGTTAAGCATCCCAAACGAACAACAGAGCAACCATGAAATAGGCCTCATCTCAGAACCAAACAAGCCACCGAAAGACCTTGTCTCAGCCGATTAACATAAGTAGAAGACACTACATGCCCTCTCACGGCTCCGACGAGCCTCGCCGGACACCGGAGAGGGTGGAACCAGCACAAGCTTTTTTCTCTCTCCGACGGCTGCTAGGGGAAACTCTCTCTTTTTATTTTTCAAGACGATCTTCAGTTTCTATTTTTTCTGAAAGAGAGTCTTTTTATAAACTACTTTTTGGAATGCCAAAAAGGTTATAACGGTCTAACTAAAATTGAGCTCACTAAATATTATCCATTTTTTGACATTAAAAGACTATTCTATTATTTAAACTTGATATTGTTTAGGTAGCCATACCGGAATAGAATAACCAATGAAACAAAGAGAAATTCTAGCTAAAATATCATCAGTCTCATTTTGTCCCCTACGAATGTAGGGTAGCCTGAAATCATGAAATCTTCTCTTCAGTTCGTGTATCTCCTTCAGCTCTGTCGAAAAATTCGGCCGTGCTTGAGGTTCTTTTGTCATCTCGATCAAATCTTTACAATCTGTTCCAAAATGATGACATGTCGAATGATGCAACATGATGTCCATTGCTCATCTTAGTGCTTACAGCTACGAATGCAAGACATATTCTATTATTCTTTGATTTCTTGTACCCATGAGCTCTGTTTGTCTAGAGATATCCATCCATATCCACTGAAGATCGATGTGGACGTCCAAGAACCATCCACCATGCATATATTCTTGAAGCATAAGGCTTGAAATGCTATTACTGATAGTATAGTCAACCCAGCCTGTGGCTGATTTGTTGTAAACCATGCTTGGCATGCTTCTTCTGCATATCTGATTAGTTCATATGGGTCTCTATCTATCTCTCTGAGTAGTTTATCATTCCTTGCTTTCCAGAGATACCAAATTATCAGTGGATAAGGGTCTTTGTCCATTTTTAGATCTTCAATTATATTCTTCCTTCAGAAAAGATAGTCCATGTTAGTATATATGCTAGACACATGGAATATATCTAGATGAGACGGTGTAGCCGTAAGAGCCCACGATTGAAGTGTCGGTGGTCAATCGAAGATAGCATGAGTCACTGTCTTATCTTGATCCCCACAACTTGGACAAATATTATCACATCGCATATGGCGACGATTCAAGTTCCTTGTGATTGCGACATGTCCTGTGAGTAACTGCCATATAAGATGACAAATATTTTGTGGAGAATTTACCTTTCAAGCAAAGGCTTGGAGCCATCCAATATCCTGACTTAACAGTATACATATTACTCTTGGTGAAGCTTATGCAGTAAGAATCACGTTGTAAAGATTGGCTAAGGGCCAAACTTCGAATCAAAGGTATATCTTCTTCAGAAACGAAGTTCTCAAGCATTCATACATCCTGTACTTTTGAGTCTGCTTTAATAAATTCACTGACCGTCATCCTGGGATGGACTACTAGGACATTTGACCTGGCCGCCCTTGCACGTAATGTCGAGATCCAAGGATCATCCCATACTTTTACATCAAAACCCAAATGGATATTCTGTTTAATCCCTAGTAACAACAGAGATCTTGCAGCTGATAGGCTAGTCTAAACGTAGGAAGGGGTATCTATGTCATTAACTCGCAAAAGCGGACTAAGTCTATAGTACTTGCCACGAAAAACACGGGGTAAAAGAGAGTCTGGGAATTATATCAATATCCAAAATTGTTTCTCCATCAAGGCTAGATTAAACTCATGTATCAGCCAGAAACCAATGCCTCTCTCTTCTCTTGATAATCACAACTCTTCTCTTGATAATCACAACTCTTCTCATTTTTCCAAATTAATCCCACACTTTGTGGGTTTGAACTCCACCAAAATCGTGCAATGACACTCGTAAGGTTTTTGCAGATCTCCAGTGGGAGTAAGAAGTTGGACATAAACATAAGTAGGAAGAGCTAATAAAATATATTTAATTATCACTTTTTCCCCCTTTTGATAGCCATCTCTCCGTCCATCCATTTACTCTCTTTTGTAGCTTGTCCTTAAGAAAGACAAACAAATTGCAATTAGACCCAATTATATATTTTGGAATCCCTAGGTATGAACCCATTCCTCTTTCATTCTGGATCCCAAGTGTGTCTTTGATTGATTGCCTTACATATGCAGGTACTCTCTTACCAAAGAGTATGTATGATTTTATCAATGTTGATGCATTAACCTGATACTTTCCCATATTTCCTCACTACTTTCATAACTTCTTCACATTCATGAGACTCTGCCTTACAAAAAAAAAGACTATCATCAACAAAGAGAAGGTGAGATATTGAAGGGCTAGCGCGTGTAACACGTATCCCCGTTATCTTCTTTTGATTTTCTGCTGATTGAGAAGGCTAATGAGCGCTTCCATGCATAGAATAAATATGAAAGGAGACAAAAGATCTCCTTGACGTAATCCTCTGTCCGGAGTAATATTCCCTCTTGGTTACCCATTCATGAGTACCTTATATTTGACCGATGTTATACATCACATATTTCAATCAATCCAAGTGGACAAGAATCCCATTTTCTGCATTTACTGCTTTAATAAAGTCCATTCCATTCGGTCATTGGCTTTGCTCATATATGTCTTTATCCCAATCCTCTTGTTCCTTCCTCCAGGCTTTGTTCTAAGTGCATGAAACATCTCCTGCGGAATCATAATGTTGTCTGTAATATATAATCCATCAACAAAGGCTGATTTGGTTTATGATTTACTGTCTGGGAGAACTTTTTCTAATCTCTGGCATAAGACCTTAGTTATTATCTTATAACTGACATTACATAAGCTGCTTGGTCAGAATTTTTTGATCCCATTAGGCTTATCCTTTTTCGGGATTAGGATAATTTTTGTATCATTCATCCATTGAGCCAGAGAGCCATCAAAAAGAAATTGATTAACCATATGAGTTAAATGATCATTTACTATGTCCCAAACTTCTGATTAAATAGAGCAGTTATCCCATCTGGTCCTGGGGCTTTCTTCGAGTGCATTGCAAAAAGAGCTAGGTTAACCCCCCATGCGGTAATAGGTGTTGTCTCTGGATTGGACGATTCAAAAATTTGCGTGAAATAACTTGTAGCACTGGCTACTAGATCTTCCTCATCCTCAACCATGTTTTACGAGGCATTCAGTAAGCGTGTGATTTGGTTTTAGGCTCTCATTTGATTTTTCAAGGCGTGAAAGAAATTTGAGTTTCTATCTTCTTCTCGCAACCAAAGAGTTCTACTATTTTGTCTCCAAAACATTTCCTCAGCCTTAAGAGCCTTAGATAGTTTTTTCAACGCCTCAACTATCTCCTCAGTTGTGGCCTCATTATTTGAATATAAATGCTCAAATTTCTCCTTGAGTTCCTTCACTTGCTTTTCAGAATCTATATCATTTTTCCTCCTCCACTGACTCAAAGCTTTTCGGCAACTCGAAATATTCTCCATAATGTCCGTCTCAGTAGGGAGATCCAATGAGTTCCATCCCTCGAGAACGACCTGCCTAATTTCCTCGCTGTCCAACCATAATTTATTAAATTCACATTTTTTCTTTGCCCTGATTGGTTTGACAAAGAATGTTCGCTAGAACTGGACGATAATCCAATCCACACAAGTGCAAATATTGAACAGATGAATGTGGAAATTTTTTGTGCCAATCTTTATTTCCTACTAGCTGATGTAAACGGCATCGGACAGTCGATCCTCCTCTCATTCCGGCCCATGAAAGCATATTTCCAGTAATGGGAATCTCCATCATTCCATAGTCACTTAACATATGTTTGAAAGGCAAGAACAAGTTATGTAGGAGAATTTTAAAAAGAGTTGTTCTCATACACACTAACATTCATATCATATTATGAAATGTATTATCAAATACTTCCTCCGTTCCGCTAAGAATATTGTTTCGAAATTTTTATTTGTTCACAAATATAGTTAAGGGTTGTTTGCTTCATCATTTATCATCTCCATCCAGATGATTCATTTATATTATTCATCCAGATATTATTGGGATTGTTTGTTTCTCCATTCAGATAGGTCATCTAGATGAATCATCTAAGTATACTTATGTTTATTTCTTTATCTCCATTTCCATCTAGATGAGTTTAGTAAACAAATTACTAATATACTCTTGCTTTGATTTAATCATATTATATTTTTGTTTCACTCTATTAATTTTTATTAATTATCTAAAATATAATTATTTTAAAATATTTTTTGGGAGAAATATAATTTTGGGTTTTAGCGAAAAATACATATTCACAATTTTGGAAAAAAATTGATTTTGCATTTTTAATGAGAAAAAGTAATTTTGTTGTTTTGTTAGGAAAATGAATTTTGCAGTATTGGCGGAAAAATGCGTTTTTGGTAGGAAAATGCGTTTGTTTTTGTATTTTTGGCAGGAATATTTTTTTTTCCGGTTTTGGTGGGAAAATGCGTTTTTTGAGTTTTTGGTGAAAAATGCAATTTTGCTTTTTTGACAGGAAATGTGTTTGGCAATCTTGATGTGGAAACACGTTTTGGAAGGAAAATGTTTTTTTTTGTGCAGTTTTGTTATTTTTCGTGAATGACAAAAATGGTATTAGATTTATGTTTGTAATTTGAGAATTATATCAGAGGTATAATATATATTATACTATTTTGACAGAATTGTCTCCATCGAGATAGTTCAATTTGGATTAGATGGATAATTTTAAAATTTAGTCTAAATTTAAAAACTCATCCAAATGAGACATTCAGATGAATTGTAATATAAAGTGTAAACGAACAACAATTTTATCTCTATCTAGATGGTTCATCTCGATGGTGAAACGAACAACCATTTATTTTGTATTTCCAATGTACTTTTTATTTATTTTTACCCATATTAATTAAAATAATTATTGCATAGAATAATAAAAAGAATTGTAAATGGTGTATTAAAGTGTGTTTATATTCGGTATTGTAATATTATTTTTAAAGTGTGAAAACTCTAAAATAAGAGAAATAGAAGTAGTATTACATAGGAGAATATTATATTCACTCTATCTTTATGTGCTATACATGCAAACTTTATTCTTAGTAAAACTCATACAACTATAAGATCCTTTTTTCTTCTAATGGAATGTTATTATGATACACCCATCTGCAAGATTTCATGAATGAATGCAACTATATAATTTTATTGTTAGTGAAACCAGTTAACAATATTTCGAAAATGTTGGATTTGGGAACAAACTATAATCTAAAAACTTAATAATGTGAACATTTTTAAAAGATCTGTTGTCCTTGATAATTCCAAGATTTGCACCTAACTAAATCTTTCAATAATCAATTTGACTAATTTATTTAATTGAAGATATTGTTATATATATATATATATATATATATATATATATATATATATATATATATATATATATATATATATATATATATATATTAACTGAGAAGTAATTTAGGTGACTTTACTTAGGTGTCAATCACTGGTGAAAAGTCTAGAGAAAATTGTTCTAATTTGATTGATCATTCATTTTAAATTTAATTATTTTAATTAGATCTAAAATAAAAAGATAAGTCTATAACCATTTAATATACTTATCAAATAATCTATTTTTAACCATAAATTTACGGGTAACCACCTAATTTAACTTAAAACAATATTATGAAATTATTTTAAAATTATGTGTGATATTACATATGTTCTATTGAATTTTAGCATAATTTTTTTTGTCAAAAATATATTGTAGTGTACCCAAAACATTACATTATTACATTATATTTAAACTTTAAAATTATATGTATTCACAAATTCGTGGGCAACCACTTAGTAGTATTATACTGTTGAAGTTTGAATTTTTAAATAATTGTGTTTTATTTTTATTAGTTTTAATTTTGGTCTGGTTATCTAAACTATTTATAGTTTGAGTAATAGAATTACAGTTTGTTGTAAAAAAATTGGAGAAACTAAAATGGGAATGGCTGGTTCCGAAATTTAAGTTTATACCAACTCAAAACGTCAACTTTTCTGTTCTTTTTTGAAGAAAATTTGCATCCAATATATTTGTTCATTAATCCTCAGTGAGCAAATCAATACTATTAAAACATAAGCAATATTTATCTACTTGCAAGTAGTCTATGTTGGTACATTAAGTTTATTTAATATCTTATTTATTCGCATATAAATAACTGAGTTATTTATAAATATACATTATATCTAATTAATTATTTTAATATTTTCAAAACAAGATATCTAAAAATATATTCTTAAATATCTTTTCCTAAGATTAGATTTTAGTGATATCTTTGAATATCTTTTATTTAAAATGTAAATATACATTTCTTTTAATATTTACTTTAAATAAAAAGTCATAATTAATATTAACTATAATTATAAACGAATAATAATTCATTTTTCATTTATATAATAAAAAAATATTTTTTTTATAATACTATATATAAATAATTTATATTCATAATTAAATTAATACATCAGTTAATAAGTATAAATTAATTCATTTATCAATTATTTTATAAATTATAAAATAACACAATATAACATACTTCAACTTATTCAAAAAATATCAAAAATATGATATCTAAGATAATAAATAATTTCATAATTTAATATAAATATTTAAATTAAAATATAAAAAATAATTTAATATATTTATCAAATATGGGATGAGTAAAATGACAATATTTAATCGGTATAATAATTCTGACAAATAAATATAATAATAAAATAACATTTTACCATTATAAAAATTTAAAAACTGTATTAGAAATTAAAGTCATAAAATATAAATAAAATTGATACGAGGCAAGTTATATAAATGAATTATCTTATTTTCATAAAATTATATTGATGTAAATTTTAATTTTATCATATATACTTTAGAAACAAATGTTTTTATAAAAAAAATACATACATATAGATTTCAAATTTTCAGTAAATAAGTTTTTGAATAAAAATACATTTCGCGCTTTAAGTGCGGGTCAAAATTAAATAATAAATATTATTATCAGATATATAATGAAAATATATAACAAGAGGAAAATTAATAAATATTAAAATATCTAATATGAATAATTAAATTAAATTAAAATTTAAAATAAACCAAAAACAAAAAATCGAAAAAATTCTAGTAACATGTTAACAATAAAAGTAAACTCAATAAATAAATGAGAAATTATATTTATTTCATACTCTAATCACTAAATTTTAATAACCGTATACGAAAATTTATTTCTATTTTAGTATGCATTCTCTCAAATATTGATCCATTACGCTTACAACAAAATGATAAATTAATTTGACAAAAAAATTGTATGACTAGCTTTTGTATAATTAGAGCATCACATTCATAATATATCTACCATTCATCTAAATATTGATAAATTAGAAACTTTAAATATACAAATCTAAGTCAAACTGTATTACATAATGGGTCATCCATAGGTTCAACCGGTAGCAGGGTCCCAGGTTTTAGCGTTTTTTTTTCATTGCATAACGAGTTTAGAAAAACAAACAAACATGATTAGATATAGAGTTATATATTAGTTTGTCATTTTAACAGCATGTCCGGGCCGAGTTCCAGAAAACTGAATATAATGCTTCATGTGTAATATTTAAATGTATATACATAATTAGAAATACAAATTTATAGTTTCAAAAATCTCGCGCTTTGCAAGCGCGGGTCAAAATCTAGTCTAATCTATTAAATTAGAGTCTTATTTTTATCAACTACTAACAAGTCATAGTAGGACCACTTAAAAAATTAGTTAATATGACATATTTAATTATTTACATTAATAATAAACCAACCCTAAATTTAATTTTTTTTTTTAACTATAGCAAAATCTATTGAGAAGAATCTAACAAAATCTTACTTACAAGTTTATATATTTTCTTAGAAAATAACATATTAATAAATTTCTTAATTAGTAATATAATATTATTATAAATCAATGTTAATTAAGATTTTATTATAAAATAAGAAACTAAAAATTATATACTGTTTTCCATAAATTCTATAAATAAATTCTGGATTATATAAAAATAGCAGTGTTACATGAATTAAATATGATAAAATTATATTAAATAGGTAATTTAAAATTTTTATATTTCTAAATTTTTTATTTATATAAATTATCACTCATCTTTAAAATGGGTTAAAATTTGTAGACTATACAATATTTTTATACAAAATAAATGTATTAACATAGGTTAAACTTATATATATATATATATATATATATATCTACAACTTTTTATTTGTTTTTAAACTCTCAACAATATATTTTTAAATATGTTTTTCTACAAAAATATAATATTATATAATAAACTTTAGTTCATATATTACTTAAAAATATGTTATTAGAAAACTATGAAATTTTAGTAATTCATTAAAATATTAATGACAAAAACAATTTTAATTTTATTTTTATTTTAATGATAATAAAATCTTTTGATTAATTTTTTTAAAAATAGTAAAAAATTCAAATATTTTATTTATAAATAATAGATTAGATGTAGTCACAAAAAAAGTTAAAATTCATTTAATGTTGGGATTTTTTCAAAACTAACCTAAATATTCAAGTCAAACCTAAAACCAACCTTTTTTTTTTTGTAGTTACTATTCGTCAATAAATTTTCCATAATATCCCTAGGTTTTTAAATTATTTACAAATTTGCCATTATTATTTATTTATCTATTTATTAATTTTGAAATATACAAAAAATCAAATACACCCTAAACATTTCTTCTTAATTACAACTATGCCATGATTATCAATATTTTCAACCACCATGAATCACCATTTTTGATATCTTAAAGCTCTAGAATTGAACTTTCAACCACTTTTTTCTCATTCTAAACAAGCAAATCTTCATTTCTTCTCATTTTCTCTACATTTTCATCTAAAAATCTCTCTTAACCTTCATTTTCATAATCACAAACTTCATAATTTCGTGTTTTTTTCACTTGTGAATCGTCAAAATGCTTCCTTTTGGTCATTATTGAAGTTTGGACAACGAGCTTCACACCTCAAAAAGGTAACTATTTACATGGTTTACGTCGTTTCTCATATATGTGTCGCAATAATAGATTGTTTTATATGTCTACGCCCTTGTGTAGACGTACAATGCATTCTATTTGTCAATGCACTAGTCAGTTTTGCAATTGACTAAACAGATTTTTTTTTGGTAACGTAGCCTTCCCCAACAGTCTACATTTTAACCGTTGACAACAAAAACAAAAAACTACGTAGAAATAAAAAGATGACTACGCAAAAGAGGTTAGTTTTGAATTTGACTGAACTTTTGACTTTTCATAAGCAGACTTCAACGTAAGTCTGCTAAGTGTAGACTGCCGAAGAAGTTTACTTAAGGTCAGTTTGCATTTGACCAGAACTTTGACTGCGTTGGAAATGTTAGTTTTGTGTTTGAATAAAACTTTTTAAAATTAATTATTATTTTTTTAAATGTAGACTTCATATGCAGCCTTCTCTTTCAGAAAAAAAAATGTAAACTACGCGTGAAGTCTATTTTTTTTTATTTTGGTCAAATGCAAAACCGAATCGTCGGATTTGAGAGTAAACTTCTTGCGAAGTCTGCAAAGCTGTAGATGTTCATTTCAATCTACCCCTAAAAAGTCAAACATAGTCAATTGCAAAACTAACCTCATTCAAAAAATTAAAACATGTAGACTGTATATTAAGTCTACTTATGAAAGTCAAATCGTGGAAAATTCTGGTCAATAGCAAAAACTAACATTTTTAAAGTTGTAGACTGAAAAGGAAGTCTACTTATATAAAATCACAACTCTTTTTCAATTATAAAAAGTAACCCGTAAAATGGTCAATTGCAAAAACTAACCCAAAGAGTAGACATATCTGACCGTCTACTGATGTAAACTGAAAAGAAAGTCTACCACCTTGTAGACTGAACATGGAGTCTATTTTGAAATATACATGAAAAGTTAATTTGTGTATTATGTATTAAATGTTTTCAAGATTTTTTCGTTTGAAAGTGTGTAGTAGTTAATCCTAATGGGTTTGAGTGGTTTTGAATAGAAAAATTGTTGTAATTATGAAAGTATAATACTTTTGATTTTTTTATATTGCTAGGTAACAATTGTAGACATATTAGTAAGTCTACGTTAATTGTTCCAGTGCAAACAACCGGGACACATCCAAACTGCCTAGGTTAAACCAGTGTTGTCTAACTGCTTTGGATGTTGTCTTATGTCTTATCTCTTATGTGTTGAACTTATCAATTGTATTGTTGCTTTGGATGGTGTCTTATTGCTTTGGATGTTGTCTTATGTCTTATGTATCGAACTTATCAGTTGTATTGTTGCTTTGGATGTTACTTATTTGATGATCTTTTGTTGAAATCGTTGGTCTTAATTTTTCTATTACTTTGAGTTCTAATGTTACTTTCTGTCGTGCAGACCAACGTGTTAGTCTTCTTGAATAGAAAGTAGACTTTTTTTTAAATCTCTTATAGAGGAAGATTAATATGTAAGTCTATGGACTGTATTGGAGTTGTACTTTTGATCGAATATGAGTTAAAATCTCTAAAAAAGAGTACTATACTGATAGATAGTCGAGTGCCTTTCAAGAGAGTTACGTTGCTCATTTTATTGGCAGTCTCGATCTTCTTCATCCTCAAGCCTATGTTGTTTTGTAGAAAGCATATCATAACAATGGAAGAAAGGAAATATTTGAAAAAGTAATGAAACGAAGTTCTCTCATTGTATTTTCTAGAGATTACAAAGACTCAGTACAATAAACAGAAAGAAGAAGCAGTTTTCTCTATTGCTGATTATAACTTATGATACAACCTCAAATTTTAGCCAAAATGATACTAAGCCTTACTCAAAGCACAAAGCTTTTCAGCCAATGCATTACTTGCACCACAATAAGAAAAACCAAATCATAAAACTTATGATGAGAGAAGAACTCCACGTTTTCAACCAGAAAGGAGGATAAAAATTGAACCTTGGAGCGAGACCAACTTTGGATAATAACAAAATCGTTAAGCCATGCTTAAACGGATTCAAACAATCGTGTTCAATTCTGACTTAACAATTAAGCAAATGATCATGAAAAAACTGGAATTTCATAGTCATCTTTGTTCTTCCAAAACCAAAATACTACAAATAAAATAAAATAAGAATTAGTTGATGTCTTGCATTTTTGATAAGTTTTAGATTCATATTTTAGGTTATTATGATCATTTTAGGATGCATTTAGGTTTACATATTGCATTTGCATACATAATTACATTTGCAGGGTTAGAAATGCACAATTGAAAGTTTAAGGCGAAAATCAAAGGTTAAATTGCACATTATGGAAGTTTTGGGGTCAAAGCGTAATTATCCAAAATTATGAGGATCAGTGATGCAAAAAGGGAGAAATCCACCATTGCTGCTCCACGAACTCACCTGCGACCAAGGATCCGTTGATTCCGACGATGAAGGAGCATGGGCTTGACCTAGAATTCGACGGAGGAGCCGAGAAACCAGAGCTTGAGACTCCGTGGTGGAGCAAAACGGTGGAGGAGATGCGAGGAAGAGGGAGTTCGTGGTGGTTGACGACGAGCTTGGAGCGGCTTGGAGTCACGGGCTAGTGTCACCGCTCGCGACACGAGATGCTTGGAGCGACCGGACACAGCGGCTCGAGCCACCCGCTCGGGAAGAACGAAACCGGCAGCGACCATCCACAGCGGCTCGAGCCACCCGCTCGCGGTGAAGAAGAAAACCAAACGCACTTTTGTAATCGCGGCCAAACGCTAGTCACAGCGTTTGCGACCAGCGATCAGCGTTTGCGATTGGCGATTTGACCAGATTTTACTCTTCTATATATAGTTTTAAATCCCAAAAACCCAATCATATCTTGTTTTTCTCTCTAAACTCATTACTTTTTGGGAAAAGCTTGAATTTTATTTAGTTTAATCTTTCTTTCTTGAGTTGTTTGAGTTTATTTAACAATCTTAACATGATTAGTCTTGAATCTATCATGAGTTTAAGCTTAATTATGAAGATTAGTGAGTAGACTCTTTTTGGATTCATGGGTTAGGGTGATTAGAGTGATTAAGTGAAGATATAGGGTGTTTAATGTTAGGTTTATATGTTTCCTTGCTTATTGAGTGTGTTCAATGCTAGATTAGTCTTGATCTCTCTAATCTTGATCTCTAGACATTTTATGCACCACAAGTGTTTGTTAAAATGTCTGAACCAACTTGATATTGCTCTAGCATGAATAACCAAAGACATTTGATGTTAGGATTGTTAGATAGTTATTAGACTTGATTTAAATGCATGTTTGAGTGTGTTAAGCCAAAGACATTTGATGTTTAATGCACAATGACATAGGGACTTGTGTCTTGACAAAGAACTTGTCTATTGTTGTGATCTAGGCTTAAGGAAACCTATTGATTAATAACTTGTCACCTTAGATTGGAACTTAATCACTTGAAGTCAAATGTCTATACCCATGAGTCCTAATTCTCTATTTGATTGAAAGCTTTAGTTTATTATCTTTGTTTGTTCTTGTTACTTCTATTTTCATCAACAAAACTGATTGCACTTAGATTAAACACTAGATTTGTATTCTCATTGCTTTGAAATCACTTAGGATTGGATTGACACTCATCTATACTACTTTGATTAGGATAGAGTAAAAATCCTTTATCAAATTTGGCGCCGTTGCCAGTTCTAAGTTGATTTTGACAGTGACATTTAGTCATTGCTTGAGACTAAGTCTTATTTTCTTTTATTTCTATACTGATACTCTTTCTTCATCTCTCTTTTAATGATAGGTGCATGAACTTGAGGAGTAGAGGACTAACAAACCTTATTCCAAGAGTAGACAACGTAAGTGCTTGAGAGAGAGAGTTAGCAAGAAAGAAAAGAGCAGAGCGACTGGCTCATTTGGAAAGATTGGGGTTCGCGATGGATGAAAATCAGGATCAACCTCATCAAGAATATGTCTATGGAGCTGACAACCGTAGACAAAACCCTCAAGGAGTTCCTCTAGGGGGAGCTCAAGAAGGAAATGGTCAAGGAGCTGCAAACCTTAGGCCACAACACCCTCCACGCCAAGCTAGAGCAATCGGTACATATGACCAGCCTCATATCCATGGGAATAGGGCGGGTATTCGACCTCCAGCTGTGGAGAACAATAACTTCGAAATAAAGTCTAGCTTGATCAATATGATCCAGAGCAACAAGTACCATGGGCTGGCTTTGGAGGATCCTTTGGATCATTTGGATAATTTTGACAAGTTGTGTGGCACAGTGAAAATCAATGGAATTTTAGAAGATGCTTTTAAGTTGAGGTTATTCTCTTTCTCTTTGGGAGATAAAGCCCATACCTGGGAGAAGAACTTACCAAGATCTTCTATTGAAACATGGGATGAATGCAAGACGGCTTTTCTTAACAAGTTCTTCTCAATCTCAAGAACAGCCAAGCTCCAGAATGCAATCTCAGGGTTTCAACAAAAGAACTTAGAAGGTTTTGGTGAAGCTTGGGAAAAGTTCAAGGGATTTTGGTCTCAATGCCCACACCATGGTTTCACTAACGAAAGTTTTCTAAGCACCTTCTACAGGGGTGTTTTGCCTAAATATCGTAGCATGTTGGACACAGCCAGCAATGGTTTCTTCTTAGGAAGAACTGCTCAAGATGGAATGGAGCTTGTGGAGAATATGGCTCAAAGTGACTCAGTGTATAATGATGATTGTGAGAGGCAAAACCGAAGTGGAAATGGTGATGATTTCTACACAAGAAAAGAGTTGAAGTCTCTCCAAGACAAGCTGGACCTGCTCCTTTTGGATAGGGCAAAACAAGAGAATGTGAACTTTGTTGGTAAGCAAGCTCAAGAAGAAGCTTTTGAAGTTAATGAAGTTGAAGGTTTGGAAGGACAACAAGAGTTGTGCTTCATCAATGCTAATGGTCAATGGTACAAGAAGGATCCCAACTTTCAGTACCAAAAATCCTTCCAGAACAAGCCTCAATATCCAAACACCTACCAGCAAAAACTCTTCTATAACAACCAGCAAAATGGATATCCAGTCAATCAACCTTATCCTCCAGGTTTCCCCTCTAAAGGAAATCAGTCTATTCAAGCTCAAGAAACCTCTTCACAAGTCCAACCCAAAGATACAATTGTGGAAACAATGTTCAAGCAGCTACTAGAATCTCAAGCAAGAAATGAAAAGAATATTGGAGATGAACTGAAGAACATCCACACAAAGATTGATGGAAGCTACAATGAGCTCAACAACAAGTTCAAGAGTTTAGAGAATCAGTTTGCCTCTATGAGTTCAAGCTCTAAGCGCCCAATGGGATCTTTACCAGGGAAATCAGAGCAGAACCCCAAAGAATATTGTAATGCCATCCTTTCTAATGTTGTTTCTGAGATTGTATTGAGTGATCATGAGAAAGAAGTGGATGAGATTGAAAGGGTCTTGTATGGAACTTGGACATGTTGGGAAACAAATTGTAGCCAAGGATGAGGTGCAGATTGTGGAGAAGGCTGACCACAAGGTTCTAAAGAGAGTTGAGATACAAGTTGTAGAGAAGGTTGAGGAAAAGGTTGTGCAACCATCTCAACACACAGCTGAGAAACCGGTTAATAGGAAAGTTGTCCAGAAGTTGAAGAAGGTAGAGCTGGAAGAGACTCCCGAGGTTGAGCAACCACCTTATGATAAGCTCCCATTTCCACAAAGGTTCCTCACTAAAGCTCAAAAGAAAGTGATATCTAAGTTCAGAAAAGATATGAGTGATGTAGGAGTCAAGCTTCCAGAGATCTCAAATATGCGTGATGCTCATGTCCAAATGATGCTGATCAAGGACATTCTAGATCACAAAGAACAAGTAAGAGAGCTTCTTGACATCTCCACAACAAGCCTTGATCCACAAACCCCACCAAAGTCACTTCCTAAGCTTGAAGACCAAGGAAAATTCACATTACCATGCTCTCTTGGTGAATTCACTCTAGATGATGCCCTTGTTGATTCTGGTGCAAGTGTGAATGTGATCTCATTGGAGATGGTGAAGAGCTTAGGGATTAAGAACATGGAGACTAACACCTCTTCACTTATGTTTGGAGACTCTTCTTCTACAACCCCTATTGGTCTCGTCAAGGACTTTCCTTTGAAGATTGGAACATGCACCATTCCAATAGACCTCACTGTCTTGGACATGATGACTAAGAGGAGTGTATCATTGATCTTAGGCACACCTTTCCTTGCTACTGTTGGTGTGCATTGATTTCTCTAACAAGAGGGTGACTCTCCACAATGTCAACAAAGATATCTTCTACCCAATCAAGTCTCCAATGGTGAATGTTGAGTATTGTGGAACCATCACTTGTGAAAAACCTCTCACTGAAAAGATGAAGGATGAAGTGGTTGTTAGTGGGCAAGAAAGTCTTGATGGGGAGTCTTCTCATGTGATGTGTGATGAGCATTTAGAAACTGCTCAAATGGAGGAGGTGAGTAGAGACATTATGGCTACTCATGGAAAGAAGAAGAAAATGAGAGAACCTCACCCTCCACATCTTGATAAAATGCCACACACTCTCACTCTACACCCACTGAAGCTTAAGGATGGAGCTATTGAGTACAAGATCAAGTGCAAGGGAATGTCTAAACCATTTTCAAGTGCAAGAGCCATAATAACTTCCCAGCTCCAAGATGATCCAATCAAGCTTCAAAAGCTCCTTTCACAAGTCCTCACCATCACTCTTGAAGGTGGAAAGGATCCTCCATCTCATTAGCCAAGTGAAAAGGTAGTCAAGCTAGAGACTTAAAACAAGCTCACTTGGGAGGAAGTCTCATGTTATCTTTGTATATACTCTTATTTTTTCTAGCTTTTTAGATTGTTTAATAAATGTGGTTGAGTTTTTCAGGTTAAGTCTAGCCATAGAGGAGAGAATAAAGGTGGTGAAGCACTCAAGCCTTATGGTAGACATACCGCAACAGCCTCCTCTAGTCGCTATGAATCATGTCAGTTACTTTCACCGACTCTAGACATCATCTGCCATACTCTAATCTCCTCTTGAGGTACTGCTCCAAACTTTCATTGTATATACCACTTTACTTTTTCTTTTGTCATTTTTTCGGTATTTCCCTTTCTCTTAGTCACATAGAGACTGTGTGATTTAAGTTTGGGGGAGGTACCAAGTATCTAACTATATTTATTTTGATGAATTTCATACATTTTAGTCATGCATTGTAAATAGTTATTGCATTAAAAAGCATAAAAAAAAATTTGAAAAAATTCAAAAGCATATAGTTGCATCATTTTCATTATTTTCATCTCGGATTGTGTCTAGAATCATATAAATTGCATTCTTTAATTGGGAGTTAACCTTGTAAAGAACTCATGCAAAGAACTCAATGTGACACCCTTCTCAATCATAGTAAGTAGCTTGAGCATCTTCTTGACAACTTGTAGACTTCGAGCCTTGAAAACTCCTCTTGAAACTTGTTGGATTGATGAAGCTTGCTTGTCCTTTAAACCAACTCCAATCTTATTTGAGTTAATGAACTTAATTTATCTTGTTTATGGGCTCTTGTTGTGTTGATCATGGTTACCTCACACACACTTGAGTTAGCCTTAATCTCTTTTATCAATCTTTGGCAACTCAAGTGGCCACTCCCCTTTAGATGGTTCTTCATACCCATTAACCCTACCTTCCCTTCGAGCCATAGTTGATTTGATGAGTGAGGTCTTTTCTGAAAGCTTGAGATGTGCATAATGTTGAGAGTATTGGGAACGACAATGGTTGGTCCTCATTGCTTTCTAGCTTTAGGATCTCATGATTGTCTAGTTCATAGGATGGGAAGAGAGTATTAAGTGTTTGAGCCAGAAGGGTTGAGATAAAAGTGAGTGAAAAGAGTGAACTCAAAAGTTTAAAAACAAAGATAAGATACTAGGGATGCACAGAAAAAGAAAATATTAGCTGCAAAGAGTGTCAAAAAGCAGAGACAAATCTGAAGATCAGAAAGAGTGGGAAAAAGAAAAGAAAGAAAAAGAGCTACAAAGCAGACATCTAAAGAGCAAAGTAATCCCTAGTAGTAGCAAGAACACAAAGATGTTCTATAAAGTGAGAGTGTCGTTGAGTGTTATTGAAGTCTTGTTGGTCTTGAGTGAAAAGGAGGGAGTTTGACATTGGGAATCAAGGTAGAAATTGTTTTGTGTCTAGGAAATGGGGTACTAGAACATGAGATGAGCGAGTGTATGCATGAGTTGTTCTCTTTCTTAGTATATATTATACAACTAATGTCAAGCTACTTGTTCTGAGCAGTAAACGCACTCATGAAGAACTTGTTAACCTTCTTACTTCACCATAGCTTCAAGCATTTCTTTCTCGGCACGCGAGACAATGATTAGGACCCAATTGCCCGCATTTTCAAGAGTGGCACTAATGCAATACTTATTCAAGTGATGTGAGAGTTGGTTGATTGGCGTTGTTTGTTAATCGAAAGGCTTGAATGTATGATGTAATGATCAGAGAAGTCTGAGGATAGACCCTGGCCTCGAGAAGTTAGAGTTTGATGGCGGAAGTGTTCGAGTTTTTGCTCGCGTTCTATTTGGTATGATTTTGGTAAGGATATTCACATTGGGATGGGTGTTTGAATGAGTCTCTTTTGTTTGGGTGAAATGGAGCTCCCACCTTCACAGCTTCTTTTCTCCACTATTTTTTTGTTTTTTTTATTTGCATTCAAAATGTTTACTTGCTGGACAAGAAATGCACAAGTTTAGGGGAGTTGATGTCTTGCATTTTTGATAAAGTTTTAGATTCATATTTTAGGTTATTATGATCATTTTCCAGGATGCATTTAGGTTTTAGCATATTACATTTGCATACATAATTTTTACATTTGCAGGGTTAGAAAATGCACAATTGAAA